>VIYQ01000105.1:0-13434 GCA_009928355.1 Chlorella sp. CH2018
GGGGGGTGGGGGGTGGCAGAGTGCAGCGTGGTGGGCGAGGAGAGCGGCGGATTCATGCGTGATGCGGGATTTGTCTGCGACAAGTAACCAACCATGCTAGTGTTTCTACTGCAAACTATCAGCGCACATCAGAGCTGCGCCTGCCGCCCAGAGCCCTGCCTGCGCAGCCAGCCCTGCTGCTATCCACACTCCGCCCCCTTGTACCGCCAGGCCGCTGCTCGTTGCCGCTCGTTGCACACCTCCCCCTGCCAGCCCTTGCCCATGCCAACCCACCCTCACCAGGTCATTGGCACCGATGCCGTAAGACTCGGCAAATCCCACCACCACGCTCAGGGCAAAGATCCATGTGTACTGTCAGGAGGGAGGGCGGCAAGGCGGCGGAGGGCGTTCAAGAGCGATGGGCGTCGGAAGGCGGGAAGAGCGGTGCGCGCAGGCGGCGGGCACGGCATGCTTGCTGCTGCACTGGTCACCGCCGAATCGGCTTGCAGATCGCCATCCAAAGGTGAGGTGGGCCAGCAGAAGCAGCAGCAGCAGCACGGCGGCACTGCCAAAGGGGACATAACAAGCGGGTCCGCCGCGGGCGGCAGCTGCTGAGGTGGCCGGCGGGCAGGGCAGGGAGGCACGGCGGCATGCGGGCGCTACGTGGCTCCCCGCCACGCGCATCGGGCTCCCCTGCCCCAGCAAAATCGCAGTTCGCGGGCGGCGGGGCGCGCGCAAACTGCGTAGTAGGGCCTGCCAGGTTTGTGGGCGACGGCTTGTTGCGCGCCGCGCGCTCCCCAAAGCTCACCGGAGAGAACACCATGGCGACAGGCGATCAGGAAGAGGGCAGCAGAGGCCGGGGCGATGAGGGCCGGTTGGGCAGGGGGACAGCGGCGGCGGCTTGCTCTGCTTGCCAATCGGCCGGGCCTGTGCACAGCCCAGAGTCCACAACGGCGCTCCTGGACGAGATAGAGGGCGCGGCAGGCGTGGATTGGGCCTCAGTGTTCTTTTTTCGGCGCACGCCAGATGGCATCCCGAACGGCAACATTCCGCCGAATGTGCCGCAGGTGCTCCGCTCAAACCACAGACGCATGCGCGGTACGGGCAGGGAACGCGCCAGCAATCTCTGGCCCCTACATGCTTCGGCATGTGCATTTTTTCCCCTCCCGTCCCACCATGCATGTGCACAGCACCATTCCGACAGCACGCGCCAGCCGGCAGGCAGGCAGCAGAGCTGCAGGGCTGTTGGGCAGCAGACGAGCGGGGGCGCGCTTCCCGCCGCGGCAGTGCAGAGCGGGAACCACTGGGAAGGGTTTGCCGAAACTGCATTTAGGGAGGGTGTGCATCTATGTTCGCCTTGCTGTCTCGCTGGGCAACAGATCATCCGCGTCGCCACCAGCAGCGCCTGTCAGCAGCGGTCTTGCCCACCTGAGACGCCGGCCACACTGCATCATTCACATCTCATCTCGGATCGCTGATCAAGTGTAACATCGACATAAGGAAAAAAAATAACGCCGCCGCTGCAGCTCATCCCACTCGTCACGCGGGCACCCACCTGGCGTTACGGCAGAGCGGCGGCGGCGGCCGCGGATCATGGCCGCTGCCGCTGCCGCTGTCGTCCAGTGGCTCAATGTCACTGCTGTTCATGGTGCAATGCGGGACAGCGGAGGGGAGGGGAGGGGTAGGAGAGCAGGTGTCGAATAGCGGCAGCCATGACGGCCAGCGCCGCCGGCCCGCCGGCAGGCACTGCTGCCCTCCTGGGCTGCCTGCAACCGGGACTGTGAGTGCCTCCAATGGCAGTCGAGCGCTGCTCAGCACGCCCAGGGCGTCCACCTCAAGCCCTAGGGCAGCAGGGCAGCACCAGGAGGGGTGCCTGCTTGCTGATCAAGCACCAGCAGCGTAGCAAGAAGGCCAGACGAGCCTCAGAAGCAGCGCAGCGCCTCCCATGCCACACCGTCAGCGCGCCGCAGGGGCTAAACCCACCATCCAGGCGCTGTCTGACACTCCCCAGCCGACTGCTGCAGCTCGATCCACAGCCCAGGCGCCATGAAGTTCGAGCTGGACGACTCCACGCTGCTGCGGGTCTCAGGCGTGGCCGCCGTGGCTCTGGGTGCCTCGGCACTGGCAGTGCCTCGAGATTATCACAACAGGCTCTATGCCACGGTGCGCCTCGGCTGCCAGCCCTTGGACGGCCGCCGCCGCCGGCGCCGGCGGGCACCCGGCAACCCAGCCGCCGCTCGACACCCGCAGGCGCCCGCGGCTGCGCCACACACTCTGGCCTTCCCCTGAATCCGCATGCCCGTCGGCTGGGCACAACACACCTTCTCATGCATGGCGCACCTCTTATGCCAAGCCTACTCCCCCTTCAATCCCTCCCCCGCCAGTCATCGGTGTTTTCCGAGGCCCCCACCCGCCACTCAGGCGTGGTTGCCTCCTGGCTGGGGGCTGAGCAGCTGGTGATCGCCGCCCGCGACGACCTGGCCAGCCGGGTGGGTGGGCAGGGGTGGGCTTGCAAGCTCGCAATTGCGGGGCTGTTAGTGCGCTGCACAACCAATGCATGGGCGGAAGGAAGGGGCACGCGCCACATCCGCCGTGGCACCGGCACCAGCTGCGCCGCCGCCAGCCGCCCAGCTGGCGATGGCTTACCCACCCCAGCTTTCTGCAATGTCTTCCACTGTCTGCCGCAGGATGCTAAGAAGGACATGCTGAAGGTTGATTGATTTGCCCTTGGGTCATTATCATCCTAACCTAATAAAGGGTGGGATGGCAGCCTGTCTTGGGCCGCTGCCTGCAGGCACATGCCCGCTCAGCTTCCCACCAGCGCAGTCTGGCCGGCACAACAGTGCCTCCACACCGCTGCACTTGGCGCGGCATCAGCTGCCTGTCGCCCAGGCGGGCGCCGAAGGTGCCGCACCTCGGCCTGTTGGAGCAGCCCTCCTCACAAACCTCTGCTCCCCAACCCACCCCCGCCCCCCATTCAGGTGGCGGGCGCCGGCTGGCTGGCCACCGCTGCCACGCACGCCATCAACGTGCAGGTGGGCAGTAATCGCTGGTTTCACGCTGCCTGCCAACAGCGCTGCTCCTCGTGGGTTCATTGGCTGCACCTGCACTCTGCTGCCAGCAGCAGCTGAGCGCTGAACTGACTGCGAGTTGCAAGCTGAAACTGCCATGTTCCCTCCCCCACGCACAGAACAATGTGGAGCAGCGCGACGTGGGCACCGCCTACGCCGTGGGCTCGGCTCTGCTGGGCGGCCTCTGCCTGTGAGCGCGGCTGCTTTCACCATGCGCTTGCTGACCACTGCTGACCTGTGCCTGAGGTTTGCAATAGAGTGGCAGCACGCCAAGGGCACTGAAAGCAGCCATGCCCCCAGCACACATGCTTCAGCGGGCTGGCTGCTCAACCGTGCTGCTGCATTCAAAGCTCCTCCCCCGTGCTTCTTCGCCACTCTTCGCCACAGGTGGAAGGGCCTGGAGGACAAGCTGGACTGAGGGAGCCCTGCTGCTGTGGGCAGCATTGGTCGGTGCACAGCAACGCTTGCGGTTCAACCGCAAGGTGCGCCTGCCCTGCACAGGCGCGTGCGGGTCAGCTGACCAAGCCGCCACTCAAGAATGGCTGAGCATGCGGTTGACGGCTGTACAGCGACCAGTGCAAGCCGAGCGGCGGCTGCGCTGCGGGGCAGGACAGGGGCACGTGGGCAGTGCAGCACAGCTTGGTCAGCCCTGCATGGCACCTGCATTTCCAACGTCGCATTTGTTTTCTGCTGTTGAAAGGATGTCGTGGGGCACCGATCATGGTGGGGGCCACTTCTGTTGCAAAGCATGCACACAGCCGCATCAAAGTACAAAACAGCAAGCGCAAAGGGAAGCAAAGGGCTGGCATCCAAAGAATGGCAAGGTGTCACAAAGAAGTGCAGCGCCAAAGCACGAGCAGCGCACTTCAGCTTAGCTGCCGTCTGCCGGGAAGGGCGGCAGCCCCCACTGCTCCGGCCGGAACTGCTCCAAACTTTCGAGCAGCTGGTCCGCCCCGCCGCACAGCTTGCGGTCGAGGTTGGGGTCGGGCACCATGATGCAGCTCCTGCGCATGTCAACGGATGAACAGAGAGGGTTGGTGAGTGAGAGCGTGGCCCAGCGCAGCTTGCAGTCCGTCACCGTGACACAACTCCTGCACGGGGTGTGAACATGGCGGCAGGAATAGGGAGGAATAGGCTGCTAACTGATGCTATGCTGCCTCCGGCTGTCGGTGAGCGCTGTCTAGTTCGACCAGAGACATACTAAGAAACTCCTCCCGCTCCAGGCACCAGGTCCCTCCCAACTCACATGCCCGCTGCTTTGGCCGCCTGCACGCCGCTGGGCGCGTCTTCAAACACCAGGCAGCTGCCGGGCTCGGGGGCTGGCTGCCACAGCGAGGCCGCTTGCAAGAAGATGTCGGGAGCGGGCTTGCCGTTGCTGACCTGATCGCCTGCAGCACAGGGCAGGCAGGAAGGAGGGCAGAAACAGGTTTGGAGGGAACGAGGCCAGCAAACTGCTGCCTCGCCCACCAGCCCAATCGCACCCGTCACGCGGTGGTCCCGCAGCGCAAACCAGGCCGGCGTCCAAAGCAGCACAACCGAGTGCGCTTGCAAGCTGCACACAAGCACTGCCTGGCTGCCGCGCACCCGTCACTCGGTGGTTGAACAGCGCAAACAGGTCGCCGTGCAGCGTGGTTTTGAGGTTGTAGTGCCGCAGGTGCGAGGAGGTGGCTAGGCAAAAGGGGATGCCGTGCGCATGCAGGTGGCGCAGCAGGCGCTCTGTGGGCGGGCAGGCGGCACACAGAGACTGGTCAGTTCAGGCAGCAGGGCATCATGCTTCAAAGCGTGCCCAGCTCCACCGTACCTGCACAGCGTGAGAGTTGCGCAGTACACGCACCCAAACCAGCACGCCAGCACCACCAGCGCACAGGAGGGGCATATCCAGCACCACCGGGACCTCGTTCGGTCCCACATATACATCTCCGCACCTGCGCCGGGCATGAGCTGTGCGGTGGGGAACATCTCGTCCAGTGCCTCCTCCCGCTCAATCAGGAACTGCAGGCGTTTGTTTGGCAGCAGTCAAACTGATGACAGCCAGCCAGTATTGCTGCAACGCAACTGATGTCGCAGCAGTTTGGCTGCTCCAGCTGCCCCACCAACCAATTCGGATTGCGACCTCGCATAAAACTCTCACTCAGAGCGCTCACCTGCTCGGGGTCTTGCCAAAAAGCAGGTCCAGCTCTCCCACCAACCTTTTCTGATTGCAATTTAGCAGAGGCCTCTCACAAGGGCGCTCACCTGCTCGGGGGTGATCACAGCGTGCAGGTCCAGCTCGTCCACCAGGATGCGCGCCGCTGCAATGGCCTGCATGGGAATGCACAGAACAGCGTGAACAGCGTGCGCTTGGCCAACTGCAATTGGAACGATTCAACCACAGAAGGAGGCTGGGTGCGCGCACGGCCAGGCCGATGCAAGTGGAACGCAAGGCAGCGACCGTTTGAAGTGGTGGGACAGAGGCAGGGCAGGGGGGCAGGCAGGCAGGGATGCCTCTCCGGCTGACCAGAGCAACACCCTCAACCGCAGTGCATTCGGTAGACTTGCCTTCTGTCCCATCATCTTTGCCTTCAATGCCCTGTTCGGGTTGGAGGGCAGGAATATACGTGGGCAGTCGGCTGCACAACCGAAGCACGCCTCGCATAACGCAGTTGGTGACGCACACCGCTGCTGCTCAGGCCCAGCAAGCAGGTCACAGGGTGCCACTTCACTAGCGCAGCAGCACATTTCTGCTACCACTGTGCAGCTCAGCAACAGCATACAGACTGCCAGCACTCAGTATGTTCATTCAGGCTGCCTCCAGCTGTGCAACACATACAAGCCAGAGCGGTCCAGCTGCAAAGCGGCACAGCTGCAAAGCAGCAGCACCCACCAGGTGAACTCCTTGCCAAACCGGCTGGCCAGCCGCTGCTGCACCACGGTGTAGAAGCCCTCCGTGTCCAGCAGCAGGCCGTCCATGTCAAAGATGACGTGGGTCACCTGCCAGCAGAACCAGGGTGGGTGCCGGGCAGTGGCGGCGGCGGCGGCACCGGCGGCGGCGGCGGCGGCAGACCGGTGAGAGCGGCGCGATCCGCTGGCGATACCAACGCGCTTCAGACGCCCCACCTGGCGCATCGGGGGCTCCGCGGAACTGCCTGACCCCATTCTGTGCGCCGCTCCCAGTGCAGCCGCTGCTGTGTGCCTGCCGCTGGGCTCCGGGCTTCGAATGGTGAACAGGGAATGCTGCTGCTGCTGATCGTATAAGGTACGCCAGCCTGGGCCGGGCATGAGACCCCACCGCCCGCTGCTGCCGCTGCTGCCGCCACCTTGCGGCAGCTCGCTCAGTCATCGGCAAGCTATGCACGATGCGCAGGCGATCCAACTGTGCTTTACAGCATTTTGTGCAGCTTCTCACGAGTTTATCAATGCATGTGACAGTGCACAAGTGCAGTCCTGGGTGCCTGGACAAGTCAAGAGCGCCCTCCCCTTGGCTGCCGCCTTCCGCTGCCGCTCACGCTCTGCTTCACCTCGCGAGCCAGCGCAGGGGATCGGGGCTCATTCGCTCAAAATCGTAGGCAAACTCGTCTGGCTGGCCCACGTGGGGCACACGCTCTGCCAGCGCGCCGCTGCGGCTCCATGCAAAGGGTCCCGCATGGAAGCGGGGCGGCCCAACCACTGCAGGCAGGTGGGCGGCAGGGGAGAGCAGGGATGGGTCAGTGATTGTGGGGGCAGGACCGCAACGCGTCGGCAATATTATGTGTCCTCGAAAACGAAAGCTGTCCCGTTCAGAGAGGACTGCAGCTGCCGGTGCCCAGCCAGAGCGGTCGACGAATGCATGCACGCACAACCCGCCAGGCACCCTGCACAGCCGTGGCCCAACCCCACCTGCGTCTGCCTCCAAGCGCAGCGCCATCGCCCACGTCGCCGCCTTGGTGTCGTAGCAGCCGTAGGCGCGAGGAGAGTGCGGGTCCAGGTCGCCGCGCCCACACAGCGCGCCCAGCGGCGAGCCTCCGGAATACTGTAGATGGAGAGTGAGGAGGCGAGGGACGATCATAGGTCGGGCCGTGATTGCTGCTTCATGCGTGCTGCAGTCATGCAACAGGATGGGCAGCAGCCCCGTGCAAGCCCAGCCAACTCCTGTCCCACCCTTTGATCCCAACCCTGCCACAGAGCAACCACTGCCCTCCTCACCGGCTCCAGCGGCCAGCTGTTGCTGCGCAGCAGCTCCTTCAGGCTGCCCAGGTCCTGCACAGCAGGGCCGCATGGCGGGCAAAGACAGCAGCGTTAAAAACGTTGAAGCCCGCTGCTGGCAAGTTGCATCTGCTGCCTGACCAGGAAGGGTTTCAGCTTGACATGTGCATGCAGGACCGACACGCTTGAGCATAAACACTGCCCGTGTGTGGCGCCGGGGCTTGCCTGCACAGCGTGCACGTCGCGGCGGAAGATCTGCGCCCTCGGTGCCAGCTGGTAAGATGCGCCCGCCACTGCAGGCCGGAGCAGGCAGAGGCATGCAAGACCTGGTCAGATGTTGCAGGCAAGAGGAGCTAAGCTGCCCGCCGTGACTAGCAGGGCCCCCTCGCACCGCACCTGCCGCTGCAGCGTACAGCGGGCCGCGCTGCGCCTGCTGCGCAATGAAGGCTGGGTACCCAGACGCATTGTACACCTCTCGGTGGTACGGAATCTGCATGACATAGGGTGTTAGAGATGGGATGAAGTGGCAGGTGCAGCATGCACAAAGCTAGCACGGCATAACAGCAGCAGCAGAGCAGCAGCATGCACAGCAGAGCTGCAGCTCCGGCAGCAGCAGAGCATGCCCTCCACCAGCAGCAGAGCATGCCCACCGCCAGCAGCACGCCGCATGCCCGGCGTGGCGCCGTCTCACATTGAAGCTGGGCCAGTAGCCTCGGGTGAGGGTGTCAGTCTGGTCGGACGCCACCACCAGGCCTGCAGGGTTGTGAGATTCTCACACAAACTTCTGAAGCATGTGCGCATGGCAGGCGGGGGCGTTTGGTGGCAGGGTGGAGTGCTGCGCCAGACTGATTGCCTTGCGGCGCCCAGGCATGCTCCTGCATGCATCAAGCTGTGACACAATACTGAACGCATGATGCTGTTCATGCCTTTCATGGCACAAATGGGTGGTGCTCACCTGGCGCCTGCTCCACCACCCACAGCAGGCCGCGCGGCAGCTCCCGGCCCGGACTGAACAGCTTCAAATCCACGACCTGCACAACATTTACGGAGAAATGGGCCCTGGCTTCAGATGTGGGGACATAGAAGGCTGTTCCAACGCTGCCAGAAGCACAGGCCAGGCCAGGCCAGATTCGGGCACTGGGCGGTCACACGCCTCTTCACATCCACCCATCCACATCCGCCCTCCCTCCCTCACCATCCACTGGTTGTTGCCTGTGCCGCTGTTGTGCTGCCGGATCACATCCGTCCATGCGCGGCCATCAGCAGCCAGCAGGCTGGCAGCACGTGCCCGCTGCCAGCTCAGCACGCTCTGCACGAGGTGGTCAAGGCAGCGCAGGAGGGCCCACCAGCGAACTAACTACTGCTGCCACGGGATGCTGGGGCAGGACTACGCCCACGCCTCTGGGTATGACGCAGCGATGCAACACACACTCTGGTGCAGCTGCTTGCTCCCTTTGCCCAACAACAGCGCTGCGGTGCACATGCAGCAGCCAGTACCTGGGGTGTGAGGCGGCGGTAAAGCGTGCGGTTGAACACGGAGTTGGTGGTCTGCAGCACCGCCAGCCCGCTGGGGGCCAGCAGGTAGAAGTCGTCGTCGCTGCTCAGCTCGCCTGCGCAAGCGGCGCAGCCGGTCAAATGAAGGAACAGAGAACCATTATGGACAACATTCAGGTCCACCCAGCAGGTGGGAGTCATCGCCGCTGCTCAGCTCGCCTGTACAATCCATGTGAGGTGGGAAACGTGCAAATGCTGCCAATGCTGTTGGCACCCCTAGCCTGTGCGCTGTCTGTGGGCCTGGCTGCCTGTGAGTGCCTGTCACCCCGTGAAAAGAATGCCTGGAATGCACTGAGAGGCCTCACCGGGGTAGGAGGAGAAGGACAGCTTGCGCCCCACAAACGCTGCACTGCGCAGGCGCAGGTCAAAGTGCTTGTAGATGCGCACCATGCCTGCGTAGGTGAACCTGCAGTGCAGCCAGAGTCGTGGCAGCCCAGAGTCGTGGTGCAGAGACAGCCTGGTCGTGCGGCTGCACGGCGATAGAGCCCAATGACAGCTGTGCACGCCACAGGCAGATGCTCACCAGGCCGAGTGCCCCAGCAGCGTGCCTTGTGCGAGGCAAACAGGGCACAGTGTGTGCTAACAAAAGTGCTAACCAAAACGTGCAGCAGCCTGCTTCCCGCGCTGAGCGCCCCAGCAGCAGGCCACCCAAGCTAATAGGTAGAGTGGACCCACTAGAACAATGTGCTTTGCTGCAGCATGCTCACCATGCCGAGTGCCCCAGCAGCAGGTCGCTCAGGTCGGGGGTCACCCGCACCACCGCGCTGCAGCGGCCCGCAGAGTGCAGCTGTGCCGCCAGCTGGTGCGGTGTGAGACGTTCCCACTTGGCTGCAGGGGAGGGCAAATAGAAGGGGGCAGGGAAGCAGCGTTTGTTCGGGGCTGTTGCAAGAGGTCAGAAGGGCAGAGAAGCAGCGGTTGGTTAATGGAGTAGCGCGAGCGCACAGGGTGCACGCCTACGAGGTTTGAGTCACCGCCACGCACCCTTCATGCCAGCCCGCCTGCATCCTGCCACCCCAAGCCACCATGCACCCAAACGGCCTACATGTACCGCCCGCCCGCCGCACCTGCTGCCTGGGCGTCGGAGCCGCACAGCGCCTCCTGCAAGTCACCCAAGTCGCCCACAGCACTCATCCACAGAAAATCCCTCTTGGTCAGGCGAGGCAGGGCAGGCGCAGGGGCGGAGGCGGGCCCAGCCTGCCCTGTGCCGGGGCTCGGCTGCTCTGTGGATCCGGTTGAGTGTGCGGCCGCGGATTGCTGCTGGTCCACGCGAGCATTGTAGCCGGCATGCATGCCGTCCAGCTGAGCGGGGGCGAGGAGAAGCATTGCTTGCGCGTACGGCAGTGGGCAGCCAGTGAAGTGCAAGCATGGGAGGAGCCACGTGGGGCAGCGGAATCAGGGCAAATGCACATTGCAAATTTTGAACTCTAGTAACTGCCGGCGTGCTTGCCTGAGCGTGCAGCAGGCGCAGCGCGGCCCAAAAGGCGCTGCCGTTGGTTGCCGCCTGCCGGCGCGTCCATGCATCCTGCGCCTCCAGCCTGCACGGCGGAGTTGAACGCTGTGAAGGCAGCTGGTAATGGGCAGTCGTCGCCTCAACGGCGTGCCGCACTGAGACCAACGCCGACATGACAGACAGCTTCACAGCGCAACCAGGCAGCACAGCATGCCCACCAGTCGAGCGCGGCCGGGCAGCCGCTGATATTGAGGTGTGCGCCCACGTTGTGATGGTGCGCAAAGATTTGGTCAGCTGCGGCGGGCCAAAGGCACGGGAAGGATAGGAGGGATTGCATGGCAGGCCTGCTGTGCAGAGCTGTGAGTGAGCGGCGTGGCGCAGCGGAACAGAAGTTGGGTGGGCGCTGGCTGTGCTAGAGCACCGGCGCATTCGCACCACTCCAGCAGCACTCGGGCACATCCTGCGGCTACCCAGCGGTGCGTGCCACTCACAGCCAGACCTGTGCACCGCGGCAGGACTGGAATCACCTGTCAGCCAGCCCTCTGCAAAGCCCAGGGCAAGCGCCTGCTGCTCATCGCTGTATTCTTCAGCAGTGGAGACCCACAGCTGGTGCCAGCCGCCACGCGTGTGCTGGCCTGGCAGGAAGGCGGCATGAGCCGCTGCGCCTGCGGGGATGAGACAGACGATTGTAGCTAGGTGTGGGCTGCAGTGGTATGAGGCACTGGGTGGTTGGCAGCCGTTCAGAGCAGCAGAGGCCGCTGCCGCACCTGCGCAGGCGGAGGCGCCGGCGGCGAAGCGCGGCGGGCCAGTGGCGTTCAGCAGGACGCAGCCCTGCTGCGGCTGCGCTTGTTTGCCGAGATCTTGTGCCGCCAGACGGTCCTGGATGTCTGGTGGCGCCTGCACAGCGGCAGCAGCGGTGGCGAGCACAAGGAAGGCCGCTGCAGCGGCCGCCGGCTGCTGCATGGCAACGTGAGGAACCTGACGGGTCGTGGGAAAGCGTTGGATTGAGCTGCTGGCCGCTCTACATGGCGCCCGGCAGCAGAAACCCCACCCCGCATGGAGCCCTCGCCTGCCCTCTGATCGCCCCTAGGTCAGGCTCGGCACAGCAATTGCAACGTAGCAGCCGGGTACACGCACGGCTGGCTGCCTCCGCAAGGTGCGGCTCGAGCTTCCCGCCTGCCCGCTCGCCGTGCCGCGCCGCAAGCTTCGCATGCAACTCAGCATCTACCCACGAGTTGCTGGTGCGATCCCCGCCTGCAGGCGCGGCGTGCAGACGTGATGGCGCGCGCAGTGTTGCTTGTTTGCGGCCTCCTGGCCGCCGTGGTCTCCGCAGGCAAGTGGCAGCAGGTGCCGGAGCAGCTGTGGGTTGCCCGCAGCCGGCCCCGCCGCCCGAACGCGCCGCTGCCGCTGCCTGCCGCCGCCGCCTCGGCCAGCCCTAGCCACGCCTGCTCAAGCCCCGTCACTCCTCTCTCTCCACCTGCAGCCCCCGTCATCACCTCCGCCAACAATCCGCACTTCCACACGCTGCGGCCGGAGCCGGCTCAGAACCAGTCGCCCTGCGACTACTGCCAGGTCGGCTGCCTTGACTGCAGAGCGGGCGGCAGCAGCTGTGAGGGCATGTGCATCAAGTGGCCCGCATGATCGGTGCCCCAGCTTCTCTGCCGAGCTTCCTTGCCGCTGTCGTGCGCACGCTCATCCGGCCGGTTGCTGCCCTTTGTTTTCACTCTGCAGGATGTGGTGAAGACGCTGGATGAGTTTGTGTCCGATCCGCAGACCCAGCAGGTGGGGAGAGCTTGCACCAGCCGCAACTTGTAGCTGCGGTGTGCTCCCGCCATGCCGCCGCATGGTGTGGGTTCAACATGCACACGTGCATGAGGCTCAGGAGGTACAGGGCCCATCAGCAAAGTCCCCTGCTGTGCTCCAATTATGCAACCGTGCAGACGGTCAGCAAGTACATTGAGGCCGCCGTGTGCGCCGGCCTGCCCGACAACTTCAAGCAGATGTGCAAGCAGGTGCGGCAATGGCTGTCGAAATGTGCAGTCGATTGCAGCTGCTCGCCCCGCGCTGTTCACCCCTCAAATGCCTCACTCCCGGTGCTCCAGCTGCCCCACCCCGCCATGCTTTAGGCGGGTGCGACCCGTGGTGGTGCCCTTGCGTGTGCAGCGCAGTGTGGCTGTGGTTGCACGCACCTCTCAATCAGCTGCTGCCGCACTGCTGCCGCACGCCTGTTTTCCCTGCACTGCAGGAGATCCCCGTGCTGGTAGCCTCCTTTGCCCAGTCGCTGTCCGAGGTGCTGGACCCGCAGGGCGTGTGCGGCCTGCTGGGCGTGTGCAGCGGCGAGGGCCTTGCACAGGTGAGCAGGCAGGCATCATAGGGTGATCGTGGGATGTCAGTGCTGCATGGGGGTGCCAGCCTCCTGGCTGGCGCCTGCCTGCGAGCGCCTGTTCCTGAAAAGAGAACGACCTGGCCCTCAACTGTACCCTCCACTGCCGCCCTCCCCACCCATGCAGGTCACGCCATTTGACTGCCCGGTGTGCCGCGTGGCGGTGCAAATGTTTGTGTCCCGCCTGCAGGTGCGGAAGGCTGTGCGGGTGTGAGAGTCTAGCCTCGTGGTGGTCCTTGGCTTGCAAAGACCGGACAGCGTGCAGCAGCTGTGGCAGCCAGTGGCAGCAGCAGCACGATGTGCCGTTTGTGCCCCACTGCAGGTGCAGGGGCCTGTTGTGCCACTGCAGGCGCAGCATAGGCCGCCTCAAAAGCTGCCTTGCTGCAAGTTGCCACAACTTCCGCTGTTCTTGTCCTCGCAGGACAAGGAGGCGCGGGCGCAGGTGGAGGGCATCATGCGGGCGGCCTGCAGCGCCAGCGAGCTGCCGCCCGAGGGCAAGGTGGGCACGAACCTCTGCTTACAGTCGAATTGCCTTTGCCGCCCTGCCAGCCAGCTGTCTCCTCAGTTTGGCCTCAACTACACCCAGGTTGTTCCTGCCTCTGTGCAGGCCAAGTGTGACCGGGACGTCACCGACCTCTTTGCCGCGCTGGACAGCCTGCTGCATGACGTGGACGCCCAGGGCGTGTGCTCCGTCTTTGACTTCTGCGCGCAGCCGCAGGGCAGGTGAGGCTGGTGTGGGTTCATGCCAACTGATGCCAGCCGCTGTAGCAATTAGTCAAGCTGAGTGTTGTGGGCACGGTTTGCCTGGCCATCAAGCTTTGTACCCACCCGCCCGC
>VIYQ01000107.1:0-10108 GCA_009928355.1 Chlorella sp. CH2018
AGCGGCGGCGCGGCGCGCGGCCGCCGGCGCGGCAGCCCCACCAGCCCCCACCTGCCGCGGCGGCGCACGCCCAGCCCTTGGCGCACCCACCAGCGGCAGCGCAGCGAGAGCCCCTGGCGGCCGCAGCGGCAGCGCAGCAGCAGCCCCTGGCGGCGCTGGTCTCCAGGCCCCTCAGAGGCTCGGGACGCGCGCGACAGCCAGGCAGCCGGGCGGCGCCGCCCCGTGGGTGCCACCCCGCCGCGGCGCGGCAGCCGCCGCAGCTTGGATGCGGAGGATGTGTCGCCGCCCGCCTCTCCGCGCTTCCCGCGCCTGCCGCCAGGTGTGCTTGGCGTGTTTGTTTGTTTGTTGTGAGCTGCAGGCTGAGGGGAGCAGCAGAGCTGTGCGGACGGCGGGGCCGCGCCTGGGCCGCCTGTGGCGCCTGCTTAGCTGGGATCGTCAGCATGGTGCACCTCAACATCTCAATACCGGCTGCTCCTCTGCCCCCTGCCCGCCCTGCAGGCTTCCCGCAGCCCTCGGGCTCGCCTTGCCTGGCTGCTGCCTGCCTCTTCTTCCAGGGCCTGCCGCGCAACCTGGAGGAGCGGGAGCTGCGGGCAGAGTGTGGCAAGCACTCCAAGGTCAGTTGCAGTTGTTGGGGCACAGCGATTGGTGTCTGTTGTATTGAGGGGTGGCGGCTTGGAGGAGGTGCAGGGGCTGCGGGCCCAGTTCGGCAAGAGCTCCAATGCTGGTTGCAGCAGCAGCAGCAGCAGCAGCAGCAATGCTTCGCGGAAGCATGCGCATCGGGCACTCTTAAGGCCTAGCCTGCAAGGGGCCCGCTGCCGCTGCATGCCACATGGCAGTCTTCAACTAGACGGCAGTTTTGAACCTAGTTGTTCAACCTGATCAAGTATCCACCACACGCTCTGCCTGGCCCCTGCCCGCAGCAAGTGGAGTGTGCGGTGCGGCCGCCGGGCACGCAGGGCATTGCTTATGTGACCTTGAAGTCTGTTCGGTGAGTAGCAGGGGTGCTGTGGCAGGCGGGAGCTGCTTGCCGGGCTGCAGCGCTGTGCTGTGGCAAGCGGCTTCTGGAGGCGCTTGCTGGCGGCAGCGCTGTGCTTGGCATTGCAGAAGTGCCTCCACCTTGCTCTGAGGCAGTGCAGCCCTGCTGGACAGTGTATTTTGACCATGGCATGGCTTGCTGCCGTGACTTGACTGCCCGCTGTTTGCTGGGCTGAGTGCTGTATCTGGTGTGTCTCAGTTGATTTTTTTTTCTGAAACAGCTGGGTTTCTGCAAACTCTATTGTACTGCAGCGATGCCAGCCGCGTGTATGAGGCAATGTGCGATGCGCTGCCGTGGCGGGATCGCGGGCAGCCGCTGCAAATCACGTTTGTGGCGCAGCCTGTGTACCCGCCGGGAGCGCCGCAGCGGCCGCAGGTGCGGGACCCGCTGGACTTGCTGCCGGCCCGGCTGCTTCTGCTGAGCGCGCTGCGGCTCGATGTGCTTGCTGCCGTGCCTGCTGTGGTGCTGCTGCGCCTGCTGGCGCTGGTGGCACACTGCACTGCGATGGCGCCCCCCTGCGCTCCAGCCCCCCTCGCCCCTCACCTTGCCTTGATCCCCGTGCGCCTCATCGCTGCGCAGCCGCGCGCCAACCATGTGTGGATGGCGGGGGTGGGGTCGGCGGCAGATGAAGCGGAGGTGCTGCGCTGCTGCCGGGAGGGCGCCATCCCGCCCCCCGAACATCTGCTCAAGGTGGGGTGCAACCCTGGGGTGTTGGGCAATGCTGAATGGAGCTACTGCATGGACGGGCTGCATATCTGCCCAGCCTGGCAGTTGCCATTAGGTGGGATGTGCTGCTGCTGCAGCTGCTTTGGATTGGCACGTTCCATGGCCGGATCAGCTGACTGGAACTGCAACCCCTTCCAACTAACTTCCACCCGCAGGTTCCAGCCCGCCGGCCTGGCCTGATGCTGGTGTTCCGGGACACAGCTGTGGCAGAGGCAGCGGTGGCAGCCATCCGTGCAGGGCGGCCGCGCATCCTCGGTCCGCCCATGCCCGGCGCCCCCCCGCCCGGCGGCCGTGCAGGACCGCCCCCTGGCCCCGGTTCAGCAGCAGACAGCGGCAGCCCGGCGCCGCGGAGGGGGAGCCCCGGGCCGCGGCGCGGAGAGCGGGAACGGGAGAGGGAGCGGGAGCGGGGGCGCGACAGTGGGCGGGAGCGCGAGCGGGAGCGGGGCGGCGATGAGCGGGAGCGAGGGGAGGGGCAGGGCGCGCCGCTGCCGCCACCCGAGTTTGCCAGCCGCACGCTGTGGGTGGGCCAGGTGAGACCAATTGCTGCATGGGTGTGTGCAATGGAGCTTGTCGAGGGAGGAAACCTGCAGCAGTTGCGTGCAAGTACAAGCATGGCGGAGTGCCCGGAAGCTGCTGCATTCTCATCAGCTCCGCGCCTCTGGTTGCCGGACTGCTCCTTGCAGCATAGCGCTCGCTGATTGGCCCGGCTGTTGCTATGGCTTGCGGACTGCGCATGCCTCACACGCTTCTGTTCCACCAAGCAGGTGCCGCAAGGCATGCGGGAGGACGCCCTGCTCGACCTGTTCCGCCAGTGCGGAGACATTGCTGGTGAGCCTCTGCTGCTGCCGCTGCGCCTAGAGTGCTGCCACTGCGCCTAGAGTGCTGCCGCCTCTCTTTTGCTGTCGCTCCTCGTGCTGCCGAGCCTTTGGGGCATGCCTGCCTGCCATCCCTGCATGGCAGCCATTGGGAGTCGTTACGGCCCTGCGCTGCGCCACCGGCACACTACGTGAGTTTGTCTGGTCAGCTCGTTTCGTACGCCGCCCTGCTGCACCCCTCCTTACCCTGCTCTCCTCTGTCCCCGCTGCCAGGCCACAAGTTCCTGCGCCACACCGCCTGCATGTTTGTCGACTTTGCACGCCTGGAGGCAGCGATCGAGGTGCGCAGCTGTTTGCAGGCAGGCAGCCTTCATGTGACAGGGGCATCTCACAGCCCCAAGTCTTGGCCTCGCCAGCCTCATCCGCACCACCCACAAACCGCACTCACTGCGCTGGCGCTCTTCCTCCCCGGCCAACTGACCGCAGGCCCGCGGCCGCCTGGATGGCTACCGTGTGGCAGGCGGCTGCCTGCGGGTGGAATTCAAGAACGAAAACCAGCTCTGGGGCCCAGGCAAGTTGCCGATCTGGCCATCGCAGTGTGCAGCACGGGTGGGGCATGGGATGGTCACAGCTGTATCGTGACTGAGTGCTAGGCGTGGCGTGTGCAAGAGCTGCTGGCAGGTACGGCCCCCACCTGCCGACCTGCACACCCCAGCATCTCACATTCCCAACCCCTCCTCCCTGCTTTGCTCTGCAGGCCGCGGCCCCCCGCCCCGCGACCGCCCGCTGCCATACGGCAGCCGGGATGCACCCGGCTCGCCAGCACGTGGCGGCCGCGAGCGGTACGGGCAGCACCCGCCGTTCCGGGAAGCTGGCCGCTCAGGGTCTTTCCGCGACCGCGGCAGCCCTGAACGGGGCGGGCGCAGCCGCAGCCCTGACTATGGCGGGCGGGGCAGGGATGGGCCCCGGCGGCAGGCGTCGGGCAGGGACCGTGGCCGTAGCCGCAGCATGAGCAGCAGCCGCAGCCGCAGCAGGGGGCGCAGCCGTAGCAGGGAGGTGGGTCGTGCTCGCAGCAGCGGGCGGGGAGGCAGCCCTGAGCGGCAGCGGCCTGGCGCAGCACAGCAGGCTGCCCAGCAGCAGCAGCAGCAGCAGCAGCAGCAGGAGACGCAGCAGCGGCAGCCAGCTAGCCCAGTCAAGCCTTCAGTAGAGGCAGATGAGAGCACGCAGCAGGGGGGCTGGGTGACTGTTTCGGAGGGAGCGGCCCAGAAACCAGTGCAAGAGCCGCCGCCGCAGGAGCAGCAGCATGCCAGCCAGAAGCCGCCTGAGCAGCAGCAGCAGCCACCGCAGCCGGAGCAGCCCCAGCAGGCAGCAGCCCAGCCGCCGCCTGCCGCCGCGCCGGCAGCAGCGCAGGCTCCGCCGCCGCTGCCGGAGCGTGCGCTGCCGCAAGCAGCGCCGCCGCAGTTTGCAGCCCCGCCGCCTGCTGCTCCCCCTCCCAGCGGCGAGCTGCCACGGCTCTTCTCAGTCATGTCTGGCAACCTGCCACCTGGCATGGGTGTGGCAGCAGCCGCGGCGGCTGGGCCACCAGGCATTGGCTTGCCACCGCCGCCCTCACTGCCCCCACCGGGTGGCGCTGCGCCCCCGGCTGCCTCGAAGCCGCCACCGCCACCTTACCCCCCGCCACCAGGCATGGGGCCTCCAGGCTTCCACACAGCAGCAGCACTCGCGCCGCCTGTGCCGCGGCCACCTCCGCCGTCGCTGCCCGGGCCCCCTGGCGCGCCCTCCTGGCAAGGAACCGTCGCCAAGAGCCGTGCGCCAGTGTGCGCGGCCATCTGCTTGGATGGGCCAGCAGCCAACGGCGGCATGGCCGGCTGGGCGGCGGCGGAGCCGCAGCAGTGGCCAGCCACGCTGGATGTGGCACACCGAGCAGACCTGCAGTACGTCTGCACGCAGGTGGGTGGGGCGGGGGCGTTGATTGGGAGGAGTGGGTCTGTATTGGGGAGGTACCAGAGAGCAACTTTGTCCTGCTTGATTTGAGGCGTCCCTGGCCAACCTCTGCCTGTCACCGCCGTCTTTACCTTGTGCAGCTGGTGGCAGGCAAGGCGCCGGGGGAGCGGGCGGTGCGGCGCATCGCGGCGGCCGACCCATCGGGCCGCCAGCCGCTGCTGGACTTTGCGCAGGTGGGTGCTGGTGCTGGTGCACAGCTTTATCTGGACAGCTTTCTCTTGTGCGTCCCTCATCAGTCATGGGTCTCGATTTGGCTGTGATCCTGGCCGTGCAAGAAGGCTGTGTGCGGGCTCGTCACGGGGCATCGTCCGCAGCTGCTCTCCGAGCTGCATGCCCGCCCCCGTGCCAGCTCCCATCTCCAGTGCACTGGCCTGCTTCTGCCCAACTGAACTGACATCACACATCGCCGCTCCCTCCTCCTGCCTTGCAGTACCTGCGCAGCAAGAGCCGGGCGGGCGTGGTGGCGCTGCCGCCGCTGGCGCCGCAGGGCGTGCAGCGCACCATGTATCTTGTGCCGCCGTCCGAGGAGGTCTGCCGCCAGCTGGGCGTGAGCTGGCAGGCCTCCGCCGACTGCCTGCTGGCCCTGATTGTGCCCATGGCCCTGGGCCGGTAGCTGGGCGGGGGTGTTGCGCCACCCTTGGGGTGTCGCATCCTGTTGTGATGGCTGCTGTGACCGACGGGCCAGCCCAGCGGCATCCCCTTGCCACCCTTACCTCTCAATCTCTAATTCCCCCTGCCCCCTACCCTGTGACACTACTTGTACCCTTTTTTAGCAACACTGAGGTTGGTGTTGTGACCGCACCATGCATGTAAAGCCGCTGCAGCGACTTTGGTTTGGGCGCCGCACCGGCACAGCGTAGTGAGCGGCGGCGGGCAGGTCGGCAATGCATGCGGGCAGGCAGGTGCATTTTACAAAACCTGCGCGTTGCTAGATTGGCACAGGCAGCACTGGGCTTAGCGAAACAGCCAGCAGCGGTCGCGGCGATGGAGACGGCGGTGCTCCAGCACTTGCTGGGCTCCGCTCGGGGCTCTGGCGCTGCAGGAGCGGCTGCGGCATTCGACTGCGCGGTCGCGCAGCTGCAGCTGCTCGGCGGCCCGCACAGCAGCGGCCAGGCGGGGGAGCTCGTCGAGGAGCTCCTGGACAAGGCGGAGCAGCTGGTGGGCAGCAAGCAGGTGCGTTGAGGGGGCAAGGGCCGGCGATGGCTGCCCCAATTGGTCGTCGTCGGCGGCGGCGGCTGCTGCGGCGGCGGCGGCTGCGGAGGCGAGTGGCGGGCGACGACCTTTGCTTCTCGTGTGCTCTTGATCACAATTGATCTCCAACTCAAAACGTCACCTACGTGCTACGTGCAGGCCACGTCCCGGTTGCTGGGTCTGCAGCTGCTGCGCAGCACGGTTGCCAACTGCCACCGCCGCGCGTTCCTGCAGCAGCACGCGCAGTGGGCGGCGCTGCTGCTGGCGACCCTGCGCTCGGAGCAGCAGCGGGGCCAGCAGGCAGACAAGGACGGCCCGGCTGCAGTGCATCAGCAGCCCAGTGCGGTGGCAGCTGAGGCGTGCCTCTGCCTGGCCGCCTACTTTAGCCGACTGGGGCGCATGCTAGAGGTTCCTGGCCTGCGCCGCGATGGTGCAGCGGCAGCCTCCAAGCTAGCAGGCCTGCTGCTGGGCAGCCAAGGCCAGAAGCAGCAGGCAGCCGGCGAGCAGGCGGCTGCCGCCCCGCCGCCGCTGCTGGCACTGCCTCAGGGCCAGGCAGCCCTGCTGGCGGCGCTGACCGCCCTGCCTGCCTCTTTCCGGCAGCAGCACAAGGCGCTGGAAGCGGCGCTGCTGCCCCTGCTGATGGCAGCCGCCCCAGAAAGCAGCAACAGCGGCAGCCCCCTGCTGGCCGCATGCGTGGCGGCGCTGCCGCGCATCGCCGGCGACGGCAGCAGCTGGTCGGCTTTCTGCCAGCGGCTACTTGCTACTGCACACCGCCTGCTGGACAGCCTGCTGCTGCAGCTGGACGATGGCCAGCTGGCGGCGGCAGCCAGGTCAGCTGTGGACCCCTCCGCTGAGCCTCTGCCACTGCTGCCTGCGGCTAGCAGCGCTGGCACGCTGGCCAGCGAGGCCTACGGAGCAGCATTTTGCCAGCTGGCTGCGGTCCTAGAGGCCCTTCACCAGATGCTGGTCGGCAGCTACCCTGCGGCAGTGCCGCTGCCGGCCGGCGGCCTGCTGCTGCTGGCCAGCCGCATAGCCAGTGCGGACGACAGCAGCGGCGGCCGCGCGGCCACGGCAGCAGCAGCCAGCAGCCGCTTCGCACAGCTGTGCCTGCAGCTGCCGCAGATGCAGGCCGCGGCGCTGCGCCTGCTGCAGCAGCTGCTGGCCGCCGCAGGGTCAGCCGCTGCACCCCACTTTGTGGCTGCGGCACGCCTGCTCGGGGACCTGCTGCAGCGGGCAGCAGCCGGCGGCGGCGCAGTGGGCGCATCTGCAGCGGTGAGGCAGGGAGCGCGAGGTGTGGTTTGTCTGGCTGGGGTTCGTCTGTTGCCGTTATTTGGGGCTGCTCTTCGGACCCAAGTTGCATGGCCGCCCGCACACCACTCACGCCACACTCAAACCTTGCACCATCTGCGCTCCCACCTATCTTTCAGGTCCGCTGCTGTCTCTTTGGCGCTGCCCGTACCCTGCTGGAGACAGCCGGCGTGGGCGCTGTGCGGCCGCTGGCGCCGCCGCTGCTGGCCGCTGCCACAGCAGAACTGTATGGCCGCAAGCAGGCTGCGCAGCAGGAGGGAGATGGCTTGGAGGGTCCGGCCCGCAAGAAAGCGCGCAAGGGCAAGCAGGCGGCAGCGGCCGACTTTGCAGGAGATGCGGCGGCAGGTGCGGCTCAGGGTGTGTTGTGCACAAGCACCCTCAGCGCTGTCTATGTCCCGCGAATGCCACCGCTGCACGGAAGGCCACCTTGTGACAAACCTCAAGGTATCTCCCCCTTTGCTGTTGCAGCCGCCCCTCTCGACGATTTGGGCGCCGCCGCTCAGCTGCGCGACCAGGCGGTGCAGGCTGCAGCCCTGGCAGCTCTGGAGGCGCTGTGCACCGCAGGTGCACCGCTGCTGAGCCCCCAGCAGCGGCGGCAGATGGACGACGTGGCGGTCCATGTGGCCGCCACCTCAGCGGCAGCTGTATGCCAGGTCAGCTGCGACTCTGAAGCAGCCATCAGCTCCAGCCTGGCGGCGCTGCAGCTGTCGGCCCACCGCCTGCTGCTGGCGACCGTGCTGGCCCCCGCGCCGCACCGCCCGCCGCACCTGGCGGCAGCGCTGCGCCTGTGGAGGGTTGGCAGCGCAGGCGGAGGAGGCGGCGCCGTCCCTGCCTTCTGCCGCCACGTGAGTAGTCTGACTTTGGCTTGGACCATGGGTTGAGTGATTTCTGCTATAGTTGCAGGGTGCACGCTTCTTTTCTGCCTGCCTTGTGCAGTATTTGTAGCTGAGCCACAGTATTGTCAACTCAAATGTCCCCACCCCTGCTCTCTCCTTGCGCAGGCCCTGCTGTGCTGCGAAGCGCTGCTGCATCCGCGCTCCCTGCCGCCCCCCGCCCCCGTGCGCCGTGTGGTGCCGGCGGGAATGGAGGCAGGCCCTGAGGAGGAGGCAGGCCAGCCGCTGGCCATGCCCCGCTTCTGGAGCAGTGTGGATGCCGCCCTGCTGCTGCAGCAGGAGGTGCTTGCAGTTCAGCGCCAGCTGGCGGCGCGGCCGGTGCAGCCGGTGGCAGCTGCCGACGTGCAGCAGGCGGCACAGCAGGCGGAGCAGCAGGCGCAGGCGCAGCAGCAGGCTAATGGTGTGCAGCAGGCATCGGACGTTGAGATGGCAGATGCACCTGCACCCATGGCACCTGCACCGCCGCCAACGGCCGTGCCTGCTGCCCCGCCGGCAGATGCTGCAGCAGCGGCGGCTCCCAGTCAGCCCATGTCTGTGCCTGCGCAAAAGGCCCCGGCTGCCGGCCTATCCAGTATGGCTGCCATGCTGGGCGGCCCTGCTGGCGCACCCGCTGCTCTGCCAGCGGCGGCCACCAGTGCAGCAGCAGCCCCTGCGCCAGCGGCGCCCCAGCCTGCAGCTGCCGCCGCTGCACCCGCCCCCGAGTTTGCTGCAGCGCCCACTCCTCTGGCTGCGGCGCCGGCACCCGCGGCTGCAGCAGTTGTGGCAGCCGCGGCTGCAGCTGAGGAGAGCGACAGCGAGGGCTCTCTGCCCGAAATCGACTCTGGGGAGGAGAGCAGCGGCAGCGACAGCGACGAGGCTTGACGGCTGCTGCACTGTTTGCCTTTAGTTGGAGGTTGTTTTCTAGCTGTAACAGATGTTAATTTTTTGCAGATCGCTATCTATAGGTGGTGGGCATGTCACTCGGCACAAGGGTGAGATGAAACAGCGGGACGTACAAGTCGTGCAGTGCTGAGATGCTTGAGAAGATACAAATAGAGCTGGCAAGAGCACAACCGCGCGCTGCACGCCTCCAGCCCTCCGCTGCTGGACAGCGCCGCTGCTGGACAGCGTCAGCTCTTGACGCCGGCATTCGTGTTCGCCATCAGTTTACCCATCGTCAGCACTTCCACGGAACAGTCGCCGGGGTCCAGAATGCACCTGTGACGAAATGAAGCCAAAACGAAACATGAAACATGAAGGCAGAGTGCACGCATTCGTGCTGTTGCATGTGCACACATGGCGGCCGCAGGCTGCAGGCGTCCAGGCGCGCTCCCCACAGCAAGTTGCCTGTACACGGGAGAGGCCATAGAACAGCCTCAGCAGCAAATGGCACATGGCCTGCTCACTCGATCAGCACGGTTTTGTCTTTGAGCTGCACCGCCTCCTGCAGGGCCGCCGCCACCTCCTCCTCTGTCGTCGCCTGCGGCAAGGAGCGAAAGAGAGCCTGGAGGCGTGACGCAGTGACGTGGAACGTGATACAGTTTCGGGGTGCGACAAGCAGCAATGCAAGTGTAGCCTTGCCAAGTGGAAACTCGCCCCCAGCGCGCTCCAGTGGACACGCGCCCCCAGCGCTCTGGGAAGCCGCGACGCTGCACCCCGGCTGCCCCTTGCTTGCCTTGAAGGCGCGCAGGTTGCCGCTGACATCCATGCCCTGCGCCACCTTGCACCAGTCCCACTGCTGGATGCGGTTGTAGGGCCTGCAACGTGGCAGGTGACGCAGCAGGGGCGACCTGACCTCACACAACATCTACAAGCAGGCCTGGGTGTGCGTGCCGGCCGGACTGCGGCTGGCGGCAGAATGGTTCATTGCGGTTGGCAGCAACTTGGACCGTTTGGGGGCTCTGGCGTTGCATGGCTGCCGCAGCAGGCGGCAACCAATCAGGTCACCGCCTGGCAGGCCCCACCCGTCGTGGATCTCGGACTCGATTGTGTAGCTTCCGTTATTGCTCAGCAGCACGATGGGGTTGACGCCATAGCGCATGATGGTCGACAGCTCCTGCGCAGCGCATGAGCAACAGCAGGGATCATGTGGTGCAGCCAGCAGCGCAACACATTTGATGCAGCATGCCTCGGCAGGCCAGACATTTCATCTGCGG
>VIYQ01000108.1:0-19856 GCA_009928355.1 Chlorella sp. CH2018
GGCGGGCGGGCGGGCAGGCGGGCGGCGCCGCATGTTGCAGGCTGCTTCCCATGCCTGGCACGCGTGGCAGCGGGCTGGGCGATGATGCGACACCTGGGGCCCACTCTGCTGCGGCTGCGGGGCTGCTGCCTTGCGGCATGGCAGTGGCAGGCAAGGAGAGCGGATGGCTGCCAACCGCTCCCGCGCGGGCCTTCCACACTCGGGCACCTGAATGCCGCTGCGCCTACTGTGCCACCCTGCCCCGCCTGCCGCTCTGCAGATCTCCTGCGACGAGCTGCTGGCCTATGTGCTGCAGTTTGAAGAGGGCGGCAGCGGCGGCGGCGGCAAAGCAGACGGGGCTGGCAGCGAGCCCTGACCGGCTGCGGCGGCAGCTTTGATAGCCGTGTGCCAATGCAGCGCAGCTGCCTCTGTACCAACTAACATCTGTACTTGCTTGCCCTCTGTACTCTGCTCTCACACCCGACTGCTAGAATGCTACACTGCCTGCCTCTCTGCGTTCATTGAATTTCATGCACCCTGCTGTTGCTGTAAGTTCCCCTCAGACTGCTGGTCTGGACCCTGCTCATGCCGTTGCCTGGCCAGCCGCCACAGCCACCGCATCGGCAGCCTCCTGCTCAGCGGCGCCCGCAGCGCCGCCGCCCTGCCGCTGCGCCAGGTGCGCCTCGTAGGCCTGCAGCGCCGCCCGTAGCTGGGACAGGTGCTGCTGGTAGCGCTGGCGGTCCGCCTCCATCTGGGTGCTGGCCTCCTGCAGGCTGCCACGCAGCATCTCCAGGTGCTTCTGCAGCAGTGAGTGCTGCCCGCTGGCCTTGGCGGCGGCTGTGCACAGCTCGGCGGCAGAGGCGGCGGCCGCCGCCGCCCGCGCCTCGGCCTCCTGGGCGCGCTTGGTGAAGTCTGCACGCTCTGCAGCAGGGGAGGAGAGGGAAGGGGAAGGCATGGATCACCTGGAGAGGGGCTGTTCGATTCAAGCGCCCTGCTCCTCCCCTGGCGCCCCCAGTGCCCGCTCACCGCTCTCCAGCTGCTTGGCCTCGCGCTCCTGGGCCCCCAGAGCGTCCCGCTCGGCGGCCAGCGTGAGCTGCAGCTCGGCACAGCGCTGCTCAAACGCAGCGACCTGCTGGCGGGCCATGGCCCACAGATCGCCACCTGCCGAGGCCATGGTGCCCGGGTGGGGGGTGCCGGTGCAGCCGGAGGGGGTGGGCAGGAAGTGGGCGGCGAGCGGGGCGGCGGCGGCATGTGGGCCGCCCAGTGCCGGGGGCAGCGTGCCGAGTGATGGTGTGCACTGCCAACAGTGCCCTGTAGCAGTTAACTGGTAGCGCCAGTGGCCATCTTGCAGGCAGCACTCGTTGCCTGTGCAGCCACCAAGGGCTTGCCACCGCCCCGCAGCGGGCGCCGAGGGGGTCGACGCCCCGCTCCCAGGCAGGTGCCGCAGCCGCGGACCTGCCCCCTTTCACATCAGTTGAGTGCCCATCAGAGCAGTGCCTGGAATGTTCGTTCTGCGCTTTGAAAAGGCCCGCAAGCATCTACTCTGCAGTCCTGAGGGCAACCGCAGCGGCGGCGGCGGCAGCAAGGCCGAGCACAGCATGCCCTGGCGGCAACATTCTAGCACCGGCTGCAGTCTTCCTCAGTCTCTACTAGTGATCATGTCGTTCTCACAGCTGCCCGACGACGTCTGGCTCGCCGTGCTGGCCAAGCTCCACCCGATGGAGCGGTGCGTTGCACGTCCGCCTCGTGCAACGCCTGCCTGCTTATCCGGAAGCTTGCGTTGCGCGATCACTCCATCCATCCGCTGCCTTGGTCGATCCAGCCGCACCGCCGCCGCTCCCCCCTCCCGCAGGCACCGCTCCCTCGCGCTCGTCTCGCGGCGCTGCTGGCAGCTGCTGTGCAGCCCCCAGCTGCTGCAAAACCTAGAAATATTCCTCGGGGGCGCAGATGAGCGGCAGAAAATGGCCCGACTTCGCTCTTTTGTGCTGTTCCTGGGCCAGCGGGCGGCGGGGCATGTGCGGCGCCTCTCCCTGCATACGCCATCTCCTGCCGGCCAGCGGCAGCACGAGCACGGCGCTCTGGTGGCAGCGGCGGTGGCAGCCTGCCGCGGCCTGGAGGAGCTTAACCTCTGCACATTCCCGCAGCTGACGCTCAGCAGCTGGCTGCTGCCGCTTGCCAGCAGCCTGCGGCGGCTCACCACCTGGGGCGGCACCAGTGTGGAGGTCCGCTCCCTTGAGTTCCTCACAGCCCTTGAACGGCTGGATGTGGGGCTAGAAAGCGACCGGGCTGAGTTCATGCCAGACGCACGGCTGCCCACGTCGCTCACCCGCTTGAGTGTGGGCAATGCTGGGGGGAAGATGCGTCTGCCGCCGCAGGTGCGAGCCAGCTTGGCGTGCTGTGTTGGGCACGATGGCCACGATGGTCCCTGGAGGGCGGCGCCCAGCGCCTGGTGGGCTGGCTGGCCAGCGTTGAGAGCACGGGCGCTCGGCTGTGCCCGCTGCCCTGTTTGCAACAGCTGCTGCCTACCCAGACATGCACAACCGGCTGCTGGGGCTACCCGACTGGGCGTACGCACTGGTGGTCAATGGCAACCTGACTGTGAGCGCGGGAGCTCAGAAGTTGAAGCTGTGGCCGGGGCAGCCGTTTGCCGTGCAAACAGGTGGGCTGGCTTGGCACAGCCCTGCCTGTCAACGTCTGCTCCATGTGCATGCTGTGCATGCTGTGCCGCGGCGCCGCTCGCGCCCCGCCGCCGCCGTTTCGGCCCCGCCGCGGCGCCGGCGGCCGGGTTTCTCGCCGCGGCGGCCTCCGGGCCCACATTCCCGCCCCTGCTGGCAGGGTAGTTTCGCTGCGTTCAAATCTGCGCCAAGCTTGGGGTCAGCGGCAGGTGGAAGCAATGTGGAAGCGATGTGCATTCTACGTATGCTCACGGGTATGCAGACCTGCACCTGCAAGGCAGCCTACCTTCGGGGCGGCGTATCGCATGCCTGCTGCAGCGGCAGGCATCTCCTTGCCCCGAGCCAGTCACCTCCCCTGCTTCCCACGCGGTTGCCCCGCGCAGATTGGCGAGCTGCGCCGCTTGCAGCACCTGTACCTGCAGGACCCATTCGTTGCGGACGCCAGCTATGCGCCGCTCACCCGCCTCTCTCTGACTCGCCTGGACCTGTGCGGCGAATGCTCCGTGGTGCCCAGCTGCCTGTCGACCCTGACCACCCTGCAAGCACTGACCGTGGATGATTCCAGTGTGACCGACGAGGAGGCGGAGGCCCTGATGGCAGCGCAGCTGTGCGGCGCGCTGCAACACCTGTCACAGCTCACCTTCCTCGCCCTCAACCTTGACAGGGACACTCCTTTGCAGCACCTGACCGCCCTTCACAGCCTGCACACCTTGTGCTGGCGAAGCGACGGTGATGTTGCCCTGCCGCCAGGCCCCTGGCTGGCCAGCCTGGCGTCTCTGGCTGCGCAGCTGCCCCTGCTGGCATCCAACTTGCCGCTGCTGAGCACTGCCAGCCAGTTGCAGCAGATCTGTGCCTATGGCACCGTTTGCGTCCCAGAAGTCTGGCCGCAGCTGCGACAGCTGCTGCGCTGGGCGCCGCGCCAGCCGCGCCTCCGCCGCCTGCTGCTGGGCTTTAAACAGCTGGATGCTGTGGCCTGGGGAGAGGTGGCCGCTTCAACCCGCGCGCAGCCAGCGCTGTACATTGAGCCTGGCATCGTTGACCCCTTCACCGAAGTGCCGCCTTGATTTGATGCTGTGTGTACTGACTTGCCGCCGGTGTGTAAACAACAACGCTACGCCTGTTCATGGCAGTGTTTAAGCATGCAGCAGATTGCTTGGTGCATCCAGTGCACACGCTGCGGGTTCGTGCCTGAAGGGAGGGCAGCATCTCACGCCACACCACTTTATGCTGCACGGAGTTGGTCTCTCCAGCCCGAACAGTGCCAAGAGGCGGTTACACTCGCACCCTCGCTCCGAGCCGGCAGCTGGCGGTGGCGGCGCAGCACAGCGCAGCGCCGCTGGGCCAAGGCCTCCCCGCCAGCCCCCGATCGCGCCTTCTCTGCGCCCTGCACCCACTGCCCGCTCGCCGCCCGTCCGATCGCCCCAGAGACCCCAGTCTTCGAGTTGCGCAGGCCCCCATGCCGTCGGCAGCAGCCCCGTTGAAGCGCCCCGAGAGGTCGGCGTCGTTTGCATCGCTGCCGGACGGGCAGCCGCGCGCCAAGCGGCAGGAGCGGGCGGCAGAACCCCAGCTCCAGTTCGACCACGCCGGGCCCCTGCTGCCGCCGCTGGCGCACGAGAGCAAGTAGGTGGCGCCGGGGAAGCGGCTGGGAGGGGCGATGGGGGCCGCCGCCCCGTCAGACTGCAGCTCTCCAGAAGCTCACCCCAGCCTCCTGGGCCTGGGGGCAGAAGCAACTCAGCCCGCTGCGTCGCAGCCCACAGTCCCTCCCGATCGCGCCTCGTAGCCCCAATTGCTCCCTGCCGCCGCCGGCGCTGGCGCCGCCAGCGCCCGCCGCCACTCGCCCACCCTCACTCCGCCTCCTTTGCCTGCTTCCCTGTCCCACAGGGCGGCCTTCTTCCAGCGGCTGGGCGCCCGCCTGCGCCACGACCTGTTCTCGGTGGCCCACGATTTCCGGCAGGACGGCCTCTATGTGTACAAGCGCCCCGTGCGCAGCGGTGAGCGCCGCTGCGGGTGCCGGTTGCTGTGGCATTACGGGCTGCTGCTCTGTGACGGCAGCAAGCACCAAATTGGCTCTGCAGATCACCGCCGCTGCTGTATTGCCGGTCCCTCCGGGCACCCTCACACATCTCCATCCATCCCCACCTGCAGGAGAGGGCACTGAGCGGGGCGCGCTGCTGGCGGCCGCAGGCTCGGTGTTCCACCACGCCGTGCTGTATGTGAAGCGCGGGGAGGAGGTGCGTGGCCACTGGCTGGGCTTGCCCAGGGCATGGTACTGTAAAGGGTCTGCCACCGGCTGACGCAAAGTGCCGGCCGGGCTGACGATCTGTTGGCTGCGGGTCCTGAAGGCTGCCATGCCTCTGAGGTGCTGTAAGGTGGTCTCAGAGGCTGCCCGACCCGCGGCAGCCCTGTGGCGTCGTTATTGCAGGAACTGCACTCCAGACCTCTGCTGCTGACCAGGTCTTCCCTCCTTTCCCGTGCTTCCCCGCCCGCAGCTGACGGCCCTGGAGTTTGGGCCCGCCAACGGCATGGACATCACCGAAAACATGCTGAGCGAGGCGGCGGCGGGCCCCGTGGTGCTGCGCCCCGCGCCGCAGCCAGACCCCGCCTGCCTGCCCATGCTGCACGTGCGCCTGCCGGTGCACAGCCTGCAGGATGGCCTGGTTCAGAAGGTGCGTCTTGTTGCTTAGTGCAGCTTGGTCAGGCTGCAGTGCCGGCGTGTGGTGTGCTTGGCTGCTTCTTGCCTTTCCTGCTGTGAAGGTGGCGAGCAGGCAGCAGCCCTGGGACGTGCTCACCCCTGCCCGCTGCCCCGCTGCCCACCGCAGGCGCTGGCGTTTGCGCAGGCGCAGCCGTACCACGCCCTGCGTCAGAATTGCATCTGCTTTGCCGACTTTATGGCACGGGTGAGACGAGCGGGGTGCTGTTCTGTTCTTGACAGGCGACGGCAAGGCTGTAGCATGTGGCTGCTGCCCTGCGTACATGGCCTGCTTCCGCCTGTGTCCTTCAGCCGTGCACGAAGCAGCACATGCTGACCAGCAATGCCTGCTGTGCCTCACCCGTGCAGGTGCTCACTGGCGGCGTGGTCAAGGGCGCTCCCCTCGTGTTCGACCTGCTGGCCGGCACGGTGAGTTGCCTAGGTGCTGGTTTGGTTTGCTTATTGTGCGCTGACGCAAACAGTCGCCTGGCTGTACTCGTCCGTTGCTTTGGTTCCTGCTCGGCCGCCCCGCATGGCTAGCTGTCTGCTCTGGCGGCCCATGCGCACCTGCTGCTGCTCGCTGACCTCCCCGCTGACCCTCTCGCCCTCGCCCTCACCTTCTGCAGGTGCCCGCCGCTGACCCTCCCCTGCTTCAGCTGCTGTCTCTCTTCCAGATGAGCTGGCAGGACGTGTGCGACGGCGGCCGCCTGCTGCGCGCCTTCCTGCAGCAGCACCCCGACGCCGCGCTGCTGCCGCCGCCGGCAGCATCCTCTGGAGAGCCAGTTGGCAGCATCCTTATGGAGCCATCCGAGGGCCAGGCCTGTGACAGCACCACTGGCTCTGCTGCCGCCAAGGCGGTAGCGGCACCCCTCGCTGCCCCTGCCGCCGGCTCCAACCCGCTGGCCGCCTTGCTGGCCAGCCTGCTGCCCCCACAGCCGGCGGCTGCACTCGCCTCGCTGGCCCCGCCGGCGGCGGTGCAGCCGCCCGCACAGCCCTGTGATAGCAGCGGCTCAGACGACATCCACTTTGGTGGCGTGGAGCCCCGTGCCAGCTCAGTGGCAGCTGCCTCTGCCTCTGTGGCCAGCAACCTTACCAGCCTGTCCAGCACTGGAGACAGCCGCATACCGCGCGGCGGCGTGAGTGGCCTGCCCACCCGCCGGCCTCGCAGCCACGCTGCTACCACCCGCTGAGCCCGGGCTGGCGACACCCCTATACAGCAGCAGCAGCCGGCAGGCCGGCCCCATGGCCCAGCCCGCCGCAGCTGCCGCTGAGTGAGCATTCTCCGAGCGAACCACACTTCCCAAGCGGACAGCCCCTGAACCCATCCAGGCACAGCCGCAGCCCATGCTGCCAGCTCACCCAAACACACACACGCGAACCATACAGACATTGGCAGCCCTTGCACTTTATTGCCAGGCGGCCATCAGCCCCAAACCCTGCCTGCCCCGACAACCCTTAGCGAATCCCATTCAATCCAGTTTTCCTGCCTCGCACCACCTGCAACTCATTTGATTCCATCACATTGCATGCCCCACCTGCCTGCCCCCGCGCTGCCTCGGGCGGCGCTCTGGCTGACTCTGCCCACCCAGCGCATCCACGTTTGCATCCTCCCAGGCCCCACAGGCACCCCAGTTTTCGGCATCTCGCACCTTTGATTGTATCGCTGGTGGGGTGCAGCTCCCGGGTAGCTCCCGCCAGTCCGCCCGCACCCCCCCTCTTCCGCTGTTGTTTGCCCAGTCTTGATCAAATCTCCCTTGCTGCCTCTAATCCAAGCTACAGCGCCCCGCTCGCTTGATGCCCCGTTGAAATTCCATGTACGCATGATCTGCCGAGCTTTCAGTGCACAGCCATGAGTGGTACGTGCACACGGCAGCCTAGCGGTGTGTAACCTAAGGTGAATCAAGTCGTCGCACGCTGAAGGCTGCGTGGGGTGGGGGAGGCATTTCTGACTCACGTGCCTGCCAAGCCAGGGCATCTGCTTACAGTATCAACAGTGTCAACACTGCGCAGCAGCATTCACTGCGGGCTGCCTCCGCTACGCCGCCGCCGCGTCGCCCGCCGCTGGCTGCAGCCGCCGGCGCAGCAGCACTGCATCCGGCGGGTCCAACCGCTTGTAGTAGCTGCGGCAGGGAGGGAAATGAAGGGGCAGCGATGGGACTGTGCTGTGATGGCGGCGTCAGGCGGGCTGGGAGGGAGCAGCAGCAGCAGCAGCAGAGCAGTGACCGAGAGGAAGCAGTGGGGCAGCAGTGCGCGAGAGAAACCAGCGGCAGCAGTGGGTGGCAGAGCGTCAGGATACCCTCCAAGCCCTCACTGGCGGTGCGTCGCTTCCAGACGCCCCGCCCCAGCTTGTCAGCGCACCCTGCTATCGTCTCGCCGACCTCGAAGCCGAAGCGCGAGTAGAACTTAATGGCGGCCTCGTTGTTCACCTGGGCAGGGTGGGAGAGTGTGCAGGCAGCACGATTGGAAATGGCGGGGCAAGCTCCAGGGTGAACATGGTGAGGAGGGAACCAGACATTGGCACTGCAGACTGAGCGCTGTAACCTGACAAGGCACCGGCTGAACAGCATGCCCTCTCGCTGCATGCCTGAGCAACCACACGCGCCCCATCAACCAACCTGCACGTGCAGCACCGCCTCTGACACCTCCGGCAGGTCGGTAGCCACCGCCTGTAGTTCAATGAGGTAAGATTCGTTGTGCGTCGCAAGGCACGCCGCATGAAGCGTGAAGTGACGCCACAGCAGCAGCAGCAGCAGACGCAGCAGCCGCCAGCCAACAAGGTCCAGCCCAGCGCACCTGCAAGCAGCGCTCCAGCAGCGCGGCGCCGGCGCCCATGCCGCGGTAGGGGGCCAGCACGCCCAGTGTGAGGATGTACAGCTGTGGTCCCTGCAAGGCTGGTTGGGGTGGACCGCAGCTGCTTGACGACAGGAGCCTCATCCAATACAGTAAACGCCCAGGGCGGGGGGTGGTGGAGCCAAGGTCAGACCGCTCACTGCACCAGGGCAAGCCACACCTGCGGCGTCTTCTCCAAGCGGCAGGCGATGGCGCCAACAAGCACGTCGTTGTGGTAAGCCAGCTGCGGGGACCGGGCAGGCGGGAAGGCATGGGTGCTGGAGGGCAGCGCATGGTCTGCGTTGTGAGCCGGCGCTAGCAGCAGGGGGCATGGGGGTTTTGCATGGCGAGGGCAGCACAATCTACCGCAGTCGGCAGGCACAGCAGGCAACTGCAACGCTGGCGACTTGAGGGAGAGCTTGATCAGCTGCTGCAGCGCGCAGTCCCCAAAGCCGCTGCAGGTTGCTGCACTTGCGCACATGCGTGACATCGGCAAAGGCCGGGGTGTGCCCATTCATGCACGTCACAAAACAGCAAAAAAGATGCCCAGTGCTGTGCAGCTCAAGCGCACATGCGTGACATCGGGGAAGGCCAGGATGTCCTTGTACATGCGCTCCGGATAGTTGATGGGAAAGATGGCCCGGTTCAGCACCTGCGCCACGGGGAGAGAGGAGCAGCTGGGCAGATGAGCGGTTGGAGCGGACGGCGGGCGCGGCAGCAGCCAAAAAAGTGAATCAATGCAGCACGTTGCTGCTGCCGACCATTCCTGCCCAGCAACCCACCCGCAGCTGCTCGATGTTCTTCTCGGTGACCGGCCCAAAGGACAGCGGCAGGCGGCCGTGACCGGCATCGCCACCGTTCTCAGCCATGGATGGCTGCCAGGTGCTCCAGGCAGCGGCGGCGGCAAGCGGCGGCGGCGGCAGCAGGGCCTGCGCTGTTGGAGCTGCCGTGCGGCTGACAAGCTGCAGGCGGTGTTGTCAATGCAGGCCGCAACCCAGAAGGGTGCTAGACGCGGTCAGCAAGCGGGTCTGCTCGACGGTGGCCGGCTGGGGCAGCGGCGCAGCAAGTGCAGCACGGATCGGATCTGCAAAGGGAGTGCTCACGCCAATGAGCGATGCAGAACGGCTTAGAGCTCCTTGCAAAGCCTGCCAGCGGGGGCCGCCCATGCTGAAGCTCCTGGCGTGCAAGCGGCTCGTGCTACTGAAAGGCTCTACGATCAACCCATCTGCACTGCAAATCGAGCGCTGGAAGCACCCTAGGCAGCTGCAGCCATGTCGAGCGCGCAGGAGGGCGAGCAGGCGGCTGCCGGGATGCAGAACTTGAACATCCAGGACCAGGCGGACGGGCAGCAGGGCGGGGGCGCCAAGCCCACCGTCATCCTGGTCATTGGTGCGCCCCCAAGGCCCAGCGGGGGCTGTTCGCCGCGTCTCCACACGCGCGGGGCATGAAGGAGACGCCATGCATGCGGGCTTGCACTCCGCCCGTCGCACCAGGCTTCGCCTGCCGCCGCTGCCGCCGCCGCTCACCGCCCACCGTTGCCCCACCCACCCGCGCCTGCGCAGGCATGGCGGGCAGCGGCAAGACGACGTTCCTGCAGCGCCTGAACGCGCACCTTCATGCACAGAAGCAGCCGGGCTACATCATCAACCTTGACCCAGCGGTGACGCACGTGCCGTATGGAGCTAATGTGGACATTCGAGACACCGTCAACTACAAAAACGTGCGTGGACGGGGGGCATGGTGCAGCGTGCAGCGTGTGCTGGATGTTTGGCACGAGCGGCAGATGTGGGGCAGCTTGTTTGTTGCCGCTGGGCTGGGTTTCCTGGACGCTGGCGCTGGGGCGGGGGAGCACCTGCATCTCCTGTCCGGTGGGAAGCACACCCGCACAGCAGCGGCAGCGGCTGCTGCTGCTGACCTGCGCTGCGCTCCCGCCTGCCACCCGCGTTTGATGCAGGTGATGAAGCAGTACAGCCTGGGCCCCAACGGCGGAATCCTCACCTCCCTCAACCTCTTTGCCACGCGCTTCGACCAGGCGAGCGGACGGGGAGGCGGGCTACTGCCGCTGTTGAATGACCGCCGCTGGTCGGGAGCTGCAGCACCCCTGAGACCCTGCCGCATTGGTCCGTGTGCTCCAATCAACACGCTGTTGGTATCACAGCAGTGCGCAGTTGAGCTGCTGCACTGAGCAGTTGCGCTCGCTGGTTGCCTGCCTCCCTGCACTCGTCGCAACCAGCTGATGAGCTGCCAATGCTGCAACCAGCTGATGAGCTGCCAATGCTGCTGCCCATGCGGCCGCAGGTCATCTCGTTGTGTGAGAAGCCGCGGGACCCGCCCCTGCGGTACATCGTGGCCGACACGCCGGGACAGGTGGGCCGGCGTCAGCTGGGCATGCTGCTGCTGCCACCGCTGCTGCCGCCGCTGCTGATGGGTGCCTCTGCTGGAGCGGCGAACGCTGCCTCTGCTTCCTTGCCGCAAAGCGCCTGCGCAGTGCCTGCAGCAATGAGCATGCACAGCAGCTGCGGAACGCCGCCCAAGCAATCTCTCCCATGTAGCGGGCCTGACTTTCCCATGCTCCATGCTCGTGCTCCTGCTGCCGCACAGATTGAGATTTTCACGTGGAGCGCCTCCGGGGCCATCATCACAGACGCGTTCGCCGCCTCCTTCCCAACCATGGTGCGCTCACTGGGGACGGGGCTGCCGCAGCCTCTGCTGGACGGGCGGCGGCGGCGGGACAAGCCCGTGCTTCTAAGCTAAAGGATGTGTGCAGCTGTTGCATGCATCTCATGCGTGCATGCGCCAGAAGCAGGCACGTCTTCACATCACCCTACGCTCTGGGAGGAACGTCTTTGCATCACTCTACGCTCTGCCCGCCCTGCGCAGATTGCCTACATCATCGACACCCCTCGCTGCGTGGGCCCCCAGACCTTCATGACCAACATGCTGCAGGTGGGCCTTTCCACAGCCATTACCACAGGCATGGAGTTGGGTGGCGGGGCAGGCTGGGAGGATGGGAGGCTGGTCTCTCGGATCGACAAACTGTGACACAGGCCGCAGCCGGTCGTACCGCCCAACAAGGCACCGTACCGCATCCCTGCGGGCTGTACTCTTGCGCCTAACTGCAGTGCCGCCTCGCTCTCCATCCAGGCCTGCTCCATCCTGTACAAGACGCGACTGCCGGTGCTGCTGGTGTTCAATAAGGTGGGGATGGCTGCTGAGCAGAGAAGGAGGGGGTGAGAGCTGAGCTGGCGGGCCGTCGCACGTGCTGCCGCCGCCGCCCGCCAGCAGCCCCACCCCTCCAGTGACATCACTCTTGGGTCTACTGTGCACCTGCCTTGCCACCTGGCTGCGAACGTGCTCCTGGCCCGCAGATCGATGTGGCGCGCCACGAGTTTGCGGTCGACTGGATGGCCGACTTTGAGAACTTCCACAAGGTGAGCGCGGATGGGCGGTGTGGGCTAAGTGGGGGCCGGCTCGACTGGAGCGAAGCAGAGCACCGCCAGCCGCCCCGTACCGGACAGACTGTCTAGACCCCCCTGCCGGCTGTGCCTGGCGACTGCTGTGCTCGCGCGCGCCGCCCCCGCATGGCCTCAGCATGCACGTCAGCCCCCCCTGGCCGCACTTCTCCCCCGTCTGCCTGCCGGCCTTAGCCCGTCTGGGATGCCCTACCATCCTGCCCTCCCCTCCCTCCCCGCTCTGCTGCAGGCGCTGGAGAGCGAGCAGAGCTACGCCGCCACGCTGAGCCGCAGCATGTCGCTGGTGCTGGAGCAGTTTTACCAGGCGATGCCCGCTGTGGGTGTGTCAGCAGTGACAGGTGCGGCAGCAGGGCTGGTGCCATGCCACAGCCTGGGTGCATGCACTTGCATGAAGGTGCATGTGGCTGGCATCTGGCACTGTGCACCAACCTGCACTGGAGCCTGCAACGGAGCCCCCACGCCAGCCCCGTGCCTCAAAACCCTACCCTTCTGCCTGCCACCTGTCGGTCCAGGCGAGGGCATGGAGGATTTCATGGCGGCGGTGGCCAAGTGCGCGGAGCAGTACCGCACAGACTACCTGCCCGACCTGCAGCGGCGGCAGCAGGAGCGGGCGGAGCTGGAGCAGCGGCGCCAGGCGGCAGAGCTGGAGCGGATGCGGGCAGACCGGGCGGCAGGCGGCGGCAGCGCCAGCGCCAGCGCCAGCGGCAGCGGGCCTGGGCGCAAGGTGCTGGATGCGCGGCCGGGCGCCACGCTGCAGCAGCTGCAGGAGGAGGAGGACGAGCAGCGGCTGGCGGGGCTGGATTGAGGCGGGCAGCGGCGCGGCGCCGCCTGCCGCCGCCGCCGGCGTGGGTGTATGGGCGGCCGGCGCCCTGCAGCTGCGGGCTGGGGGCGCGCCCGACCCGAATTGCGCTGGCCACCGCCTTTTGTAAGCATGCATGGCGGGCCGCGGGGCGGAACAGCAGCGGATGCGGCTGGGAGAGGCGCGGGGAGAGTAGCCTTGGGCATGGAGGGCTGATGCAGGGCCCAGGACCCCCGATCGCGACCCCGCCCGCCTTGTTCCGTCAGCCGATCGCAGTGCGAGACGGCCAGGCAGCGCGGCACCCCGGCTGGGCCCCCTTCTCACCAACCCCGCCCCGCCCCAGCCCCGCTGCGGCCCCCGCCACGATGCAGGCGGCGACGCAGCAGGCAGCAGGCGGCAAAGCGCTGGCCGCCAAGGCCTCGGGTCAGCGCCATCAGTCGGGGCGACTCGGGAGCGCCCTCCCCTCCTCGGGTGAGCCGCTGCGGGGCGGCTGGGGGCGGGGATCGGCGCCACAAGCCTCCAGGGGCGCTGTTGCGGTGCACATTGCGTCGCGGGGGCCTGGGAGGCCGGTGCGCCGCCGCTGACCGCCGCCGCTACCGCTGCCGCTGCCCCTTCCCCGCAGGCGCGCGCAAGCCGGCCTCGCGTGGGCCGCTGGCAGTGCGCGCTGAGGGTGAGTCCCAGCCGCTAGAGGTGCTGCGCCGCGAGAATGAGCTGCTCAAGAAGACCATCATGTCAGCGGAGAGCGCAGGCAAGCGCCTGAGGCAGCCGGGGCGGCATGGCTGTGGGTGGGCCACGCAGCTGGGTCGCCGCAGCTGTGCAGGCGTGCATCCGCCACACATGGGGCGCATGCCGGCAGCTGGAGCTTGGGAGCAACCGGCGACAGCAGCGCTCCGCCGCTGCGCGTGGACGGCAGGTGCCGCGTCGCTGCATGGATCCCGTCTGCCTGCCTGGCCTATTCAACCTTGCTACCCGCTTCCGCCCACTGCAGTCACCGGCCTGGAGTCGCAGCTGACCTCCGCAGGCGTGTCGGTGCCGCCTGCGCCCAGCGCCGCGGCCGTGGCGTCCCGCGGCGCCAACGGCAGTGCGGCGCCGGCCACCGCTGAGGACTACTGGTCCCCTGTGGTGCATGGTGAGTGGGTGCGGGGAACAGAGTGCTGCAAGAGCGTGAGGGACCGAGCCGTGTGTGCATGCATGCTGAAGTCTGGGCAGTGAAGAGCAAGCCTGAGGGCGAGCATGGCTTTCCCTTGGGCTGGGTCTGGCACGGCCTTTCCTTTGGCCAGGCTGCTTCCCTCCCGGCCAGCCTGTGGACAACAACAACCGGCCCACGAAGCGTGCGCCTGCACCCGCTGCCCTGCCGCAGTGCCGGAGGGTCAGGCCTATGTGGAGCCCTACGGGCTGCCCTCCCCCATCCCCGACCATGACGGCACTGAGTGCCTGAAGTGGGACCCCTCCCTGTGGAGCCACGCCGACCATTTCAAAGTGTGTGGGTGCTGGCTGCTGAGTGGGTGAGGGTCCGATGGTTGCTGAGTGCTGTGTGCACGGCTGATGGGTGCTGCTTCGAAAGGTGGCGCGTGTGCCTGTTGTCGCCGTGAATCGCTACGGGAGCAGCGTAGCTTCGCAGGCTGCACAACCTCCACCGCTTGTGCACTGCTGTGCCGCTGCCGCTGCGCCACCGCTCAGTGATCGGCCTGCCCCCCTCTGCCATTGCTCTGCAGTACCGCTGGCATGTGTTCAAGTCCATCCGTGCGGCCATTGACGCCAATGAGGGCGGCCTGGACAAGTTCACCCAGGGTGCGTGGCGGGTGTCTCGGTTGTGGACGAGTTGTTGCAAGGCGGTGGTGTTGCACAGCCCTGCCCTTGTGTGCAGCCAGTGCGGCATGCTCAAGCGCCACAGCTGCTCATGCACCTGTCTTCGACCCCTGGCCGCCCGCAGGCTACCACTTCTATGGCCTGAACCGCGGCGAGCACGAGGGCCAGAAGGGCATCTGGTACCGCGAGTGGGCGCCGGGTGCCAAGGTGGGCTGGCGCTCCATCTGCGATCGCGGCTTGGGCTGGTGCACCATCTGCGGTCGCCGCTTGGGCTGGCGCTCCAGCATCTGCTGCTGCCTGTGCTGGATGTGCTGCTGCGCTGGTGCAGAGCCTGGGCCGCTGCAACGTGCAGGCGGGCGACATGCCATGTTGTGCCCACTGCTGCAATGCTCGTTCGCCAACCTCGCCCTCACAGGCGCTGGCGCTGATTGGCGAGTTCAACGCCTGGGACCCCCAGCCTGAGCACTGGGCCATCAAGAACGACTTTGGCGTGTGGCAGCTGTTCCTGCCCGACAAGCCGGACGGCACCCCCGCCATCGAGCACAGGTGCGGCAGCTTGAGATGGTGCTAAGTGCACCTGAGGCACACCTGCTGACCCGCTGCAAGCAAAGGTTTTGCACATTCCTGAGCCTGCCCTAATTGCATGCTTGCAGGACCAAGGTCAAGGTGCGGCTGGAGACGGCGTACGGCGAGTGGGTGGAGCGCATCCCCGCCTGGATCCGCTGGGCCACTCAGGTGCGAGGGAGTGTGTTAGATCTGCTGTGGGGCTGTGGATGATGCGGAATCAAGTGCTCCTGCTCCTGCTGCTGCTGCTGCTGCTACTTAAGTCTCACGGCGGCAAACACTCAGTCAGCTGCCGGCACTGTGCTGCTGCGCAGGGATGCCCAGGCAGCGGCTGGCTTCTGAATGTCTGTGCGGCTCGCCCATCGCATGTTGCCTCCTCTGCGTGCAGGAGTGGAACGAGATCCAGTACAATGGCGTGTACTGGGAGCCGCCGCTGGGCCCCGGCAAGCCTGGTGTGCTGGAGGAGGGCAAGTCGTACACCTTCAAGTACCCCCGCCCGCCCCGGTGAGGCTTGTTGAGACTGAATCAGGGAATGCTGGGGAGGGAGGGCTGCTGCGCTGGCCACACTCCCTAGTACCCGCGCCCGCCCCGCCCGGTGAGGGGAATCTCTCCGTCTACCTGAGGGAGGCTGCTGAGGGAGGTTGCCGTGGGGGCCAGGCAGTGTGGAGGAGGGCAAACCTCGCACCCGCCAGCAGCAACCTCTGCCCTTTCCCGTGGGCATGGATCCACAGCCCCCACCGTTGCTCCCAAGTGTTACTGAGATGCAGCGCTGAGCACGGCATGACCAGGCGGTTGCTGCCCTGCTTCCGGGCTGATCCAACTCTGGATGCCGTCCCTGGTTGTGCAGGCCGCGGGCGCTGCGCATCTACGAGTGCCACGTGGGCATGAGCAGCCAGGAGCCTAAGGTGGGTGGGCAGTGTGTGGTTGGGTGGGGTGGGGATGTCTGCAAGCAGCAGCAGGCAGGCAGGCAGGCAGCACCAGCAGCAGCAGGCAGGCATGCAGGCAGGCACGCAGGCAGCTAGCACCAGCTAGCACCAGCTGGATGGGCGCCGGGCGGGAGTCCAGGCAGGCGCCGGTCACCCGCAGTGCTCCTCCCCCTTGCTCCTCCCCTCACCCGGCACTCTTCAACTCCCGTTGATTCACGTTCTTTTTGCCCCTTTCCTCCCGCAGGTCAACAGCTACGTTGAGTTCCGGGATGAGATGCTGCCCCGCATCCGCAAGCTGGGCTACAACGCCATCCAGATCATGGCCATCCAGGTGCGACCTGATGTGGTGGCTGTTCTGTGGGCTTGCGCATGCATGTGTGGTGGCTGTTCTGTGGGCTTGCGTATGCCGTGTTTGTGCGGCGGCTGCACATGCATGTGGCGCGGCTGTTCCGTGGGCCTGCACATGCATGCGCGGTGTGCTGGTTCTGTGGGCCTGCGCATGCACGAGTAGCAGCATGCTGCTGTTTTCCTGGCCATCATGAGAGGCAAACGAGTGGTGCACGCCCACGGCGATCCAGCCGCTGCAGCCTCGCGGCACGAGCCGCCCAGCCCCTGCATCGCCGCCCAGTCGTTCACCCGCACCCCCCACTGCTTGCAACCGTAGCTGTACATGCTGCCCAGCTGTTCACGCCTGATCCCCCACTGCTTGGCCCCGTCAATACAGGAGCACGCATACTACGGCTCCTTTGGCTACCACGTCACCAACTTCTTCGGCGTGTCCTCCCGCTGCGGCACCCCCGACGAGCTCAAGTCCATGATTGATGAGGCCCACCGGTGAGGGGCCTGGCCTGGCTGGTCTGTATATCTGATGCCCCTTTTATGATTGATGAGGCGCACGGGTGAGGGGCCTGGCCTGGGCGCTCTGCTGGCTTCGGAGGGTTCTCGCGTGCGTGCTCTGCTTGCTGCAGAGTGGGCAAGGCGGTGCAGCATGTGCAGCCGTGCTGAACATTGTGCACTTGCTGCAACCCCCTGGGCCGCCTGTGACTCCACTCCATCTGCGCGCTCCTGTGCCCCCCGCAGCCTGGGCCTGGTGGTGCTGATGGACATTGTGCACTCCCACGCTTCCAAGAACACCATGGACGGCATCAACATGTTTGACGGTGGGTGCAGCCCACTTGCACTGCCTGCCATGTTTGCCACGGCCAAGGCCCAGCAATGCTGTGCTGCGCCCTGCGTGATTCCCGCCGTCTGGAGCATGCAGGTAGTGCGAGGCAACTCACTGCGGATGCCGTGCACCTGCCAGCTGCTGCTCACCCAGCTCACATTCGCCCCACCTCAGCGGCTGCATTCCACCATCCCATTGCCGCTCGCCCACCTGCCAATCCCCCGACCTCGCAGGCACGGACGCGATGTACTTCCACGGCGGCGGCCGCGGCTACCACTGGATGTGGGACTCCCGCTGCTTCAACTACGGTGCGCGATGCTGCTTGCTGAAGCTGCTTGCTGATTTCTCCTCTTGACATTAGTGCGGGTTTGCCCGTCTTGGCTGGCTGGCTGTGGGACTTCCGCTGCTCCAACCCGTGTGCGTGCAGCAAGCGTGCCGGCCCCGCACACATGCTGCTGAGAGCGGGAATGCTGCTGCTGCTGCTGCGTCTGTCGCCGCTGCCGCCGCCGCCGCCACTGCGGCTGCTGCTGCTGCCATTGTCGACTGATTCCGCTTCTGCCGCCGCCGCCGCCACTGCTGCGCCTGCTTCTCACCTCCTTCAACTGCTCACTTCCACCCTGCCTGCAGGCAACTGGGAGACGCTGCGCTTCCTGCTGTCCAACGCGCGCTGGTGGATGGACGAGTACAAGTGAGGGCGGGCGGAGGGGCTGCCTGTTTGTGTCTGTGTTGCACTTATGAAGGGCAGTGAATCAGCACCATCAGCAGCAGCGTGCCATGCACTAGTACAAGTGAGCAAGGTGCCCATTGCTTCCGATCATTTGATCATGTTATGAACACTCCCTCCACCATCCCCCCCAGGTTTGACGGCTACCGCTTTGACGGCGTGACGTCCATGATGTACCACCACCACGGCCTGCAGACCACCTTCACGGGTGAGGGATGGCCGCCGTGCGCTCAGCCTGCTGCCGCACTCTTCTTGCAGAACCTCCTGCTCCCCCCGCAGCACTTGTGTTTGCCACACCGCCTTACGTGCTGCTGCACGCATCTTGCTCCCTCCCCCCCTCCCCAGGCAACTATGACGAGTACTTTGGCATGGCCACCGATGTGGAGGCCGTGGTCTACCTCATGCTCGTCAACAGTGAGTGGTTGCACCATGAAATGTTCAGTTTTAGTTTTGCTGTGTTGCTGCAGCAGGCGCGTCGGCAGTCAGTGGCGCTACACTTGCTGCGTGCCCTGGACCATGTTTCTGGCGGCCCGCACAGCAAGCTGCCGATGTGCCTTGTTGATTGTTGATGGCCACCCGTCCGTCCTCACCCCGTCTCATGCAACCCGCTGGTATCCTCTCCCCCGCGCCTTCCAGGCACGCTGCACGACCTGTTCCCCACCGCGATCACCATCGGCGAGGACGTGAGCGGCATGCCCACCTTCTGCCGGTGAGGATGGCAGCCCAGCACAGCCTCGGTTGCTTGGATGGCAGCTCAGCACAGTTGTTGTGCTGGATCGCAGTTCAGCTTCGCCTCCTGTGGTTGTCCCACAGCTCAGCAGAGCTGCCTGTGGTTGGATCGCGCTGCGCTCATGGCGCATGCTGTTGGGTTGTGACCCGCAGCCGCGGCTTGGCGCCAGCGTGCACCTGTGCGATGCAAAAGTCTGCCTGAACGCCGGATCTGACTGGCGGTGCCCTGTTCCCCTTGCTCTTCGCCGCGCAGGCCGTGGCAGGAGGGCGGCGTGGGCTTTGACTACCGCCTCAATATGGCCATCGCTGACAAGTGGATTGAGGTGGGCACCTTGGGGTGTGCAGGCTGTGCTGCAGGTTGTGCTGCAGCGTGCTGCCTGCCGTCAGGGAAAGGTTGGGGCGGTTGCTGCAGCCTCGCCCCCTGGCATTGCCGCCAGGTGCTGAGCAAACAGGGCGACTGGAGCTGAGGCCTGTGCACCCTTGCTGCTGCCGCCAGCTCCCGCCTCACCCGCCCTCCCTGCCTGGTTCCCTGCCGCCAGGTGCTGAGCGAGCAGGACGACTGGAGCTGGAACATGGGCAACATTGTGCACACCATGACCAACCGGCGCTACGCCGAGGCGTGCGTGGTGAGCCCACCGTTGCCCAACGCCTGATGTGAAAGCCTGGGCGGGTGGGGTGGACAGGAACTGGGTAACTGACACTGCGCCAAGGCGTGTGTGGCGAGCTTACGAGGGCATGCGGCACCTGTGCTGCTGCACAGACGCAACCAGGCGTGGGTGCCAACCTGGGTGCCACCCTAAAAAAAATCATCTTCCCACGTGGCAACCTTGTGGCAACCGGTGCTGACCCTGCCATGCCCCTGCCATGCGCCCCTGCCACAGGGCTATGCCGAGAGTCACGACCAGGCGCTGGTGGGCGACAAGACCATCGCCTTCTGGCTGATGGACAAGGAGATGTACGACTTCATGGGCGCCCCTGGGTGAGCCATTGATTGCTGTTCAGTTTTTTCCTGAATGTGCAGCCCTGAGTGTTTGATCGGCAGCACCCTCATGCTTGCCTGCCTGCTCGCACTGACCCAACACCTGCCTGCCCCCCCCGCACGCCCCGACCCAAACCCACTGCGCCCGCCCGCCCGCGCTGGCCCCAACACCTGCCTGCTTCCTGCCTGCCCGCCTGCAGGTACGGCCCCTCCTCTCCCATCATCGACCGCGGCATTGCGCTGCACAAGATGATCCGCCTGATCACCATGGTGCTGGGAGGTGAGGGCCAGGGGCCTTTTGGGTGTGCAAGTGGTCGGTATGGGCGGCGGTGCGGGGCGGGGGCCTTGCTTCGGCAGGCGCAAGGCGGGACAAGGCAAGGCCGCCGCCGCCTTCCGCTGCCGTTGCGTCACAGGTGCTAGCGCCACTGCCATTCTCCTGGCAAAACTTGCACACTTGTATCTCACACACATGCAAGTTTCTAACTTTTCAACCCTCCACCTCCCCTCCCCCATCCC
>VIYQ01000109.1:0-46932 GCA_009928355.1 Chlorella sp. CH2018
TGGCGGCCAGGTGAATTGGGGGGAGGGGGGAGGGTGCCAGCCTCCCGATGGGAAGGTGGCACAGCGCCGTTTCAGTCAAGCCCTGTAGGCTGCGGTGATCTGCAGGTGTTACTCAGTCTCCCCTGCTCAACGTTTCACATTGTGCAGAAAGCCGCTCCACCCAACCAAATGTCATCTTGCATGCAGGTGTCTGTCAACAGCACTGCAACCCTGAGGCGCATGCTTACCGAGAAGGGCAGGTCCGGGCGTGGGTGGTGAGCTGAGGAGCCAAGCCAGACGGCCCAGCGGCTGCCACACCGCTGCCTGCCACGCTTCCTGTTGCCGCCGCTCCCCACCACCCGCCTTGGCCTGCGCACCCCAGCCTGCCATTGGGTGCTGCAGCCATTTGCCAAGGCACCATGCACTTATGACCCGAGATGATGCGTTCCTACAACACTCTTTTCCCTCCCTTCTCGTGCAGTGACCCTGCCATTGTGGCGCTCACGGCCCGCTATGCCTCAACTCCTGAGGCCGCGACCTGTGCAGACTATGCAGCCGCCTGCCACCTGCACTGGCTGTGCGGGCTGGCGCAGCGCGAGCGGGTGACCAGCATCTCAGGTGGGTGCAGGCGAGCGACATGGGCGCCACCAGCAAAGCAAGTAGCTGGGGGCTCAGTGCTGCTCCTTGCTTGCATTCCGGCCCTGCCTGACTGCTCGTACCCATGTGTCTGCGTGCCCTTACCTGTCTGCAGACACCTTTGCATCACAAGTCTCGCTGGCATGCAGCCTGCTGTGGCGGCAGCGGGCCGCCCTGCTGCACGACTTGCAATCCTGCCGGGCGTGTGCCAGCTGGGAGGTGGACGAGCTGGCGCCACCGGGCGTGGCGCTGCCGTCACCCCCAGCACTGGCTGCTGTCGATTCTCTGCTGTCCCGCCTGCGGGGCACTGCTGGGGAGCCAGCCTGGCAGCGGAACGTTGATGCTGTGGCGCAGGCATTTGAGGCGCCAGAAGGCGAGGCAGGGCTGCTCAGCCGCCTGTTCCCCAACCTCTCGCTGGTCATGTGCGTGGCGACAGGTGCGCCTCCAACCCCCTTCTCAGAAAACATGTTGCATGGCTGCTGCAGCTAAAGCTGTTGCATGTCCCTAACTGCATCCGGGCAATCACCATTGTGTCCCACGACATGCATGGTAGTTCATGGCATGCCATGCACTGGTCCTCCACGGCATTGCCCCGCCTGCATTTAAGGCGCAGGTGCAATGGCCAAGTACGCCCCGCACTTGCGAGCTCTGGCTCCGAACGCCGCCCTCCTCACCCCGGGCTACTCAGCCACAGAGGGAGCCATTGGTATCGCCGCCAGCCTGCTGGAGGCAGTGCGCCCGCTGCCCCCACGCTGCAAGTCATCAGCAGCAGCAGCCAACGGCGCCAGTGAGCTGGCGGCAGCAGGGGAGGGTGGCAGCGCCGCAGCCGCACAGCCTGCTGCTGACCCAAGCGAAGAAGCCTTTGTGCTGCTGCCGCACATAGGCTGCTTCTACGAGCTGCTGGATGTGGAGGGTGGAGAGACGTTCAGGTGAAGGCTTGATGCCCTCTGCTGAGCATGGGGCGTGATCAGATTCTGTCTGCTGGGCATGTGATCCGCCTTGAGGTGTCGCCAGCTTGCTGTCTTCCGTTGCGCAGCGGTGCTCCCGTCTAGTGCCAGCTTTCTCTGTTCACATACCCTGCTTAGTGGGCTCCGTTGGACCGTGGCAGGGGAGCGCTGCCATGTCAGTGCTCACATCCCACCACTTCACTCTCATGCAGCCTGCACGAAGCGCGGCCTGGGCAGCAGTATGAGCTGCTGCTGTGCAACATGATGGTGCGCTCCTTGCTGGCTTGCCTGCTGGCAGATGCGCAGCCCATTGGTGTCAGCAGACGGCAGCAGGCGCCCCGGGTTGTGCGAAGGAACGTTTCCTAGGCTAACCCTAGCATCTGCATTGTTTTTCCTCAACAGCTGCCGCCATTCACACCCGCAGGGCCTGCTGCGGTACCGCATTGGTGATGTGCTGAAATGCGTTGGTTCTTACGGAGCAGCGCCCAAGGTGCGAGCATGCCAATTGCCGTGGCGGTTGCCAACTCTGGCTACATACCCCGTTTTGTCATTAGAGGGTTGCCTGGGTCGCCTGGCGTGCAGGATCGCCATCCCGCCCTCACTTCCAGCAGGCAAGTGGCTTCTCCTGAGGCAGCCTGCCCACCGCCGGTCTGTCCTCCCATCCCCCATGCCGCGCAGTTCACAATTGTGGGGCGAGCCGGCCAGGTGCTTAACATTGCTGCCGAGAACATCTCTGAGAGCCAGCTGGTGGTGGCGATGCAGCGGGCGGCGGCGGACGCGCTGCCGCGAGGGTGCTTGGACCTGCAGGCAAGCCAGGGCTGTGCTGCTAGTGACTTGTTAATGCATGCAAGCTGCTATCTATGCTCCCAGCCGTCCTGAGCAGGCTGCTGTGTGGGGAGTGTGAGAAAAGGGTGCAGCATGCCATGCAGCTGCACCAGTATACGCCACCAGTCACTTGCTGGCTGCCTACCCGCTACTCTCTGCAGGACTGGGCTGTGACAGAGGAGCTGCACAGCAGCAGCAGCAGCAACGAGGGGTCAGGGCACCATGCCTTTTACTGGGAGCTGAAGGAGGCGGCCTGGGCAACGCTGCAAGGTGCGGCTTGCTGCCACAGAGGTGGTCCAATGCTGCAATGCAATGCCGCTGTGGGTGCTGCTGCCACATCAGTGCGCGTACTGCCGCAGCTGTTGAGTGCCGCCTTCCTGCACCGTGCCTGCCCTCCAGAGGCCGCCCCAGCAGACGCCTCTGCTCAGCTTGCGGGCTGGGCGGCAGCAGTGCAGCGCGCCATGTGCGCCTGCAGCCAGTTCTACGCTGCGCTGTGCGCGAAGCGTATGCTGGGCCCTGCTGAGCTGCGGCTGGTAAGGCCGGGCGCGTTTGCGCAGCTGCGTGAGGCGGCGGTGCGGCGGGGTGCCGCGCCAGAGCAGTGCAAGCCGCCGGTGGTGGTCAAGAGGGAGTGGGAGCGGCAGCTGCTAGAGAGCTGCCGCTGGCAGGGCTGAGCTGACCAGGCATTTCAGCAGGCAGGCAGCGCACCTAATTGTCCCATCAGTGGCAGCGCCTAAGGTGCACCACGTGGTTGATTGACACGGATGCATGCATGTGGCTCCACTAACGGTCCGATCCGGCACCACCGATGACGGATCTGCAAAGGCGAACCCAACGCGATGCAACACCCACAGCAGCCTCAGTTGGAAATTGCGCACATTCAGACAAGTTGGTGGGTGAGAAGTGAGCAGTGTGGGAGCCGATGCGCCAAGTGCGCCAGGGCCGCATGCGCGCAGTGTGGCCGCGAGCGCGGCTCCGGCGGCCACTAGCTCGGGACATCAGCCCTGCACGTGCCGATTGCAGCTCGATGCCCTGCGGCTCTGCGGCTCATCCGCCGCCGGTGGCGAGCCTCACCGGCCTGCCTCAGCTGCGGGGTGCTCAACCCTTGAGCTAGTGCTTGAGCACCGATGCATATGGCTGCCCGGAGGTCGCTGGCGGCCCTGGTGCTGCTCCTGCTGGTCGTGGCGAGCCATGGGCAGCGAGCGGGATCGCGCGCCAGGCCGCCGCCACAGCCAAGGCCGCCGCCGCCGCTGCCGCCGCCCGTTCTGCCGCCCCCCCAGCCGCCGGCTGCTAGAGTCCCACCGGCACCCCCGCCTGCCGCCCCTTGGCCGACCAACACAGCTGACCAAGTGGTAGCGGTGAGAGGCGCTTGCTCCGAGCTATGTACATAGTGTGCCAGCATTGCACCAGCATCGACGGGGCATGCTCACGTGTGCCCATTAGCTTTGGAGGGGCAAGCGCCTCTCACCCGCCACCTGCATGGCATGAGCACATCCAGCCCTGTTCTTCCCATTCCCCAATCTATGCAGTTTATCAGGACTTTTGGACAGTGCCTGGCCTCGGTTGCAAGCAACGTGACCAAGAGCGCGCTCATGCTGCCGCCGCTGCCCAGCACCATCAGCCCCCAAACCCTTGCATCCGCTGCCGCCAAGGCAAAAGCCGCCAACCAGAGCCTCTATTCCACGGCTTCCTATATCAACCAGACCGTCAACCAGCTGGTGAGCTGCTCGGCATTATTTGCGTCTGTGTCTTGGCAGCTAGCACAGTGACGCTCACGCCGGCGATTACGCCGGCTCACGCACGCAACCACGCCCGCTGTGCCCGCTGCGCCCGCTGCGCCTGGCCCTGCAGCACCACCTGCAAGGCATGGACGCGGCCCACGTGACCACGTCGGTGGCCAACAACATCGGCATGAAAGCCAGCACCGCGTTTTCTAACCTCAACGGCGCCCTGGGCTACAATGGGGGCAGCAATGCCATCCTCAGCCTGAACAACACACAGTTGGTGCAGCTCGGCAGGTGTGCGGCGCTTGGACTGCTGGCTCAGCGCTACTCAACCTGTCCACCTCATGCCTCTGCCCTGCTTGCTTGCCAGGCCATGTACAACCCGCCTGACCGGCACAACGCTGTCCGCTCGCCTGCCCACCCTCTGCCCTGCCGTTGCAGCAACGTGACTGCCAACTTCACAGCCTTCGACCTGGTCAGAGACGTGAGGCTGGCTCCAAACTTCTGGGGTGGCTGCATGTGCCTGTCGCTGTCGCCCTGCCTGCCGCAACTTGCCAGCTGCATGCACTCGGTAACCAGTCCCATTTTGCCCTCGAAACAATAGCCCCTGACTCTTCCTGCAACTCAATCTGCTGCAGTGCCTGTCTTCAGAGGTGGCATGGGCCGACCAGATGGTGAGAGGACTCGCTGTGCCGCTCAGCCGTTGCCCAGATGGTTTCATAGCAAGCCTGTCGCAGAATGAGTGAACTACGCACGCTCGAGATCGGCACCTACACGCTGCAGCGGCAACAGCCGTTGGCGCTCCTGTTCAGCCTCGCAGCATCCCCGGCTCCAGGGCTCTGACTAACTCCGACCGCCGTGTGCTGCCTCTGCCTGCTGCCCCAACCTGTGCACCAGGCGAATCTGATTGGCCGCCAAGTGCCCAGCACCTGGCTGGTGTCTGGCACCTGGTCCTGGGACAGCAGCCAGCAGGCTCTGACGCTCAAGCTGCACACCCAGAACTGGCTCATGCTGCTGGGCGTGGTGTCTGACCAGCTGGCGTCACAGGCAAGCAAGTTGCCAGCTTATTGCTGCTGCTGGCTTGCCGGAGGGGGCTGGGTTTGACCAGCTGGCATAACAGGCGGGCGGGCGAGGGTGCAGGCAGTGGGGGCGAGTTGTCTCTGCCTTGAAGCTGCTCATTTGATGCGCTCTCATTCCATCCGCTCTCGCATGCTTTGCCGAGCGGCGGTGCTCAAGTCAAGCTGCCCCACTTGCCTGCCGGCCATGCAGTTCAACATCCCGTTCCCTTGGCCGCCGTCTGCCATGCCCTCCTCCGCCAACCCGAATGCACTGGCGGCTGATGTGACGCTCGTGCTCACTGTGCACCGCGGCATTCAGATGGTGCAGCTCAAGCTGTACGGCGGCTACTCTCTGTCCGACCTGCTGAACCAGATGGGAGTGGACTGGTGAGGCAGGCAGCCTCCCGCGCCCACTTGCAAGTGCCTTGCTGATGGTGCCGGTCCTGCTGGCCAGCTGGTGGCCTTCCTTCAATCAAACAACATGGCAGCGCGGCCACGTGCTGCGTGCACACGGGCTGGCGGTTGGCGGCAGCAGCAGGCAGCATGCACGCCAAGGTTTCAGCCCCATGGGCCACCCGTTTGCTTCGTTGCAGGCCCCTGGACAACTCCCTCATCAACATCCAGCAGCCCAGCCCCGCACTGCCCACCGTGCTCCTCACCTGGTCCGCGACAGCTGCATGTGCTTGTATGCTTAAGCTTCAAGCATTCATTCAAGCTTGTGCCGCTCACCACAAAGCATGCACATGCAACTGCGTGTGGCCCTGCTCAGCCAGCGCTGCCATCTCCCCTCAAGCTGTCGTCACCTGCCATGCTCGCTGCCCCTCGCGGTAGACATCACCCTCGCTGTTCACTTGCGCTCCTCCAACCGCAGGGTCAACTCGGGAGGATGGATTTTCGCTGGGCCCGACCCAACGCCACTCGCGGGGGGCGGAGTTTCGCTGCCGCCCGGCCTGACCATGGATTTCAGCATCTCCATTCCCTCCGTCGACCTGAGCTCCCAGAGGGCTCGGCTGAACATCTCTCATTGGAACCGCACCAGCTTCCAGGTTGGGAGGGCTCAAAGGATCCGGGCGTTGGAGCTGCGTGCGTGCATGCACGCTTTGTTTGTGCGTGCCAGCTAACCGCCCGATGCGGCGGCAGGCTATGGCAGCCTACCAGCGGCTGTGTGCTCAACAGAATCTGTTGCATCTGATGCATTCGAAGGGGCGCCAGGCTGGACTGTTGTGGTCGAAGCTAATCATGCCTATTCTGCCTCCCCCCTCCTCCGGTTTGCAGTTCCTGGGCAGCTGGAACCCCATCCCCAGCAGCTGGGGCATCCCCAGCCCCTTCACGCTGCCCTACCCGACCCTGAGTGTCGTGAAAGGCCTGGGGCTGCAGGTGGGCGCCATTACTTTGGCATAGCAGCATTGCCGTGAGCTCATCAGAAGCAGTGCAGAGGCATGCGCAGCGGCAGGCGTGGCAGCAGCAGTAGCATGGGGAGCGGTGACCTGATGTGCTGTTGAGGGGGTGCCGGCATGGGCACCGCAGCTCCCGGGCACACCTACCCTCTCTCCTTGGCTGCCTGCAGGTGTCGATGCCAGGCTCGCTGGGCAACCTGCCCTCCGTCAACCTTGCCCTCACCATTCCCGACATCTGCCACGTCAACTGCAACAGCCGCAACCGCACCCGATTCTCGATTTCTGCCATGTCGTTGGCCGGAGTCCATATCGGTAGCATTGGTGCGGCCGCCCATCTTGCATCACTGTGCACAGCATACTGGATGCTCGATCTGCTTCAGGCAGCGAGCCGCGCCTCATGCGGCATGCCTGGCCTGCGAGCCATCCCAGCTCAGCCCTGCATGCCATCGCTGGTGCAAGCATGTCCTCTGAGCGCCCACCCGGCTCCTCCTTCTCTTTGCACCCCTGCCCTGCCCCTCTGCTGCAGTGCAAGCTGTGTGGCCCAGCACCCCGGCAGGCATCACCCGATTTCTGAGCGGCCTCACCTTCCCGAAGTTTGGAGTGGGCTTCTCCCGGCCGGCCAATGGCAGCTCCCCCGGACAGTTCAGCATCAAGGGCTACCCCAGCATCGGCAGCATACCGCTGCTGCAGGCAAGCAGCCGGGGTCGGTTGGATTGTAGGAAGGCAGCTGACCGCAGTGAGCTAGTCAGTCATTCATCCCGCCCGCCAGTCAATTGTTGGCTGCCGCATTTGCCGCAAACAACAACATGGCGTGCAAGCAGCATCCTGGACCGCGAGCTGCCAATCCCTCCTGAACATGTGCGGTGCAGGAGATCATCAGCCTCATTCCCGGGCTGACGCCCCAGAACATTGTGCTGGCCATCACCCAAGACCTGGGCATTGAGCTGTCGGTGCAGAAGAACTACACATTCGCACTGAACGTGAGCGGAGGGAGGGGAGGAGAGAGAGGTATCCATGCTGCTCTGGTCCATGCACCGCATTCTTCCTGATATCATATGCCCTTGCACCGCCCCTTCCCCTGGCACAGCCGCCCTTCCAGAAGCCACCACCCGTGCTGACAATGGCCCTTGGGTTTGACCCCGTCAACTTGGAGGCTCAGTTCAGCGCTTCATTCGTCGCCACGGTGGCACTGTCCGGCCAGGCCCTGGCTTTTGAGGTGATGGCTGGCTTTGAGGTGGGGCCGCAAGGCGGCCTGCAAGCCGAGCTGTCGGGCCAAACGCTGTCCACTTTCGTCGTCAACAAGTGGCTGACGCTCAACTTCTTGGAGATCTCGGCGACCATTGTGGCAGAGGATGTGTTCCCAACCAACCTTGGGTTTGCTTCCAGGTGGGCTGCCCAGCGGGGTACATGCCACTGGCGTTGGCATTGGTACGAGCCGCGGGGCCCAGCGGTTGGCGTACTGCCATTGTCAGTGACCAAACCGCTGCATCTGCCACTCCTGCTCTGCCTACCACCGCCCTGCAGTGAGACCATTCTGGGCAGCACAGCAAGCACCGCCATTGCATACGACGTCAACGGCAAGTGCAGACGAGCTTGGGCTGGATCATTTGTGCACATGCCAGGCAGTGCCATACATGGAGCAGTGGATGCCACACACGTAAATTACCGCATGTACCTGGCAACGTTTATGTTGCTGCCCCTCATGGCACGCGCGTGCCCTGGCGCGCCATTGTCGCAGCCAACTGCTTATCTGCTTATCTGCTTTGCTGCAGGCAACAGCAAGGCCTTTGGTGTGGCTGCCAGCATCGACAACTTCAACCTGGCCAAAGCCCTGAAGATGATGGGCGTTAAGGTATGCCGCATGTGGCAGCGTGGCCGGTATGCGCCAGGCCGCTGGCGGCGGAGCGGGGTAGCCGATTAAGCGAGGTAATTTGAACAGGCGCGCATGCTTCCAATGATGCCATGGGCGGTGTTTGCAGCGGCAAGTGCTCCACTCTATGCGCTCGAACCCTGCAGGGTGACCTGTCGGGTTTGAAGCTGGTGATCAATGACGTCTCCTACTCGTACTGCATGACGGCCATGTCCCAAACAGTTGTGAACCCCCTGACGGGCCAGGTGAGGAAGGCTCAGCAGCAGCTGGGTTGGGACCAGCCGGGGTGCCACCCCAGCAGTGCTGGACTGGTTTCTCAGCGGTCGATTGCGCAGACGCTTCACCCAGCACGTGCGTACACCGTTAATCAACGCCGTAGTTCTTCGATCCAATACTGTGCCACCGTGCTCCATGTTCTACCTCGCAGCCCTTCCCTGTGGGTGAGCTGGTCGCGGGCAACTTCAGCCTGTTTGGCCTGCTGAGCACCACGATCAACACCCAGCTGACCTCAACCGGCATGTCGACATCCGTCAGCGTGTCGGCATCAGAGGCAAGTGGAGCTTCGTCTTTTTTCTGAGTTGGAGAAGGACTCGAGCCATTTTCAACTGGCGGGCAGTTTGCATTGCGCGTTAGCAGAACAAACTCCCTGAAAGCATGGGCTGGTGCTGGACATGTATTAGAATGTGCAACTTGAATAACCTGGCTGGCCTCCCGCTGCCAAACCAACTCGGCCGTCTTTCCTTCGACTTCTGCAGCTGAATGCGAAGCTGCAGCAGTACGTGCTGGGCCCGCTGACCGGGCGGCTGCGCGCGGCCGCCAAGTCTGTGAACAGCACACAGAGCGCCCTGAACAAATCCAACAATGAGGCTCAAGCTGCAATCAGTGCGGTGGAGGCGCGGGTGGCCCAGGCTCAGGCGGATGTGACCGCCAAGATATTTGCGCTGGGCAACTACACCAACACAGTAAGACGAACCATGCCAAGCATGCATATTCGGCTGAAACAGCGGGCCCGGGCATGCCGCTCTGCTGCCCACCCGCCACTCTAGCTGCCACTGCCCTCGCCATGCTGGCCGCCCGCTGCTCTCGCTGCAACCGCCCTTGCCTTGCTGTCCGCCCGCTGCGCAGGTCAATGCTCGTCTGCAGGCCGCTGAGCAAGCGGTGGCCAGTGCGCTAGCTACGCTGAACAGCTACAAAGCGACTGTCAACTCCAATCTGGGTGCTGCCCAGCGAGGCTTGGCGGCTGCCAAGCAGGCCTTTGCCAAGGCAGTGGCCGCTGCCAACGCCAAAGTGGAGGCCGCCAAGGCGCAAGTGGACCAGGCGCAAGCCTCGTTCGACTCCTCCATGAACGCTGCGGTCAACAAGCTGCAACAGGCGCAGAACAATGGTGAGCGGCGGCCTGGATGGGGCACCACGAACCTATCCCCTCGCACGACGGGGCAGCATCTATGACGGATCCAGGGGCTGCAGTCTGGGCCCGCCACTAGTGACAGCTGCAGTGCAGCAGCATGCAGCATGCATGGCAAGCATCGGTTGCCGGTTGCCGGCACTGACTGTGCACGGTTGTTGGGATCAGCCCAGCTGTTCCTCAAAACCGACTCCTCACCCGCTGCTCCCTGTTGCTCCTGCTGACCTGCAGTGAACTCCATCCAGTCTCAGGTTGGGGCGTACGGTTAGGAATCCAAGCGTCGACCCGCGGGCTTGCGCATGCCAGTGCTGCCTGCCGCACGATTACAGTACCTGGCGCGGCTGATGGCCTCCCAGCTGAGAATGTTTCAGTTCCCCCCACCTGGGCCTTGAAGTTGCACCTGCTCACTGGATTCCCTCCCTGGCCTCCCTGGGCTCAGATCAACCACTACTCGCGCACGCAGCGCTGCTGCTTCATCTGGTGCTGGCGCTGCTGCCCCACGTGAGTGCCTCCTGGTCGACGGATCCGCTGCCCTGCACCGCGCTGCTGGAACGATGCACGCTGCGCACGTGTCTTGATCATGACCGGGCATCCTGATGTAGGGGGCCAGCAGAACTCGGCGTAATTCCCAGCCTTGCACGTGCTGGGTGGGTGTCAAGAGGGCCACCTCACCTCCTGACCTGCTTGGGAAGCCCCGTGCATGCCGCTGCTCTCTCTGTGCCTCTCTCTGTCCAGGTGCTGGATAGCCGACGTTCTGAAGGGCGCAAAGGACGTGGCAGATGGCGTGCTGGATGCGGCAGAAAGCAGCGTGCAGGCGACGGAGCAGGCGGGCAACCAGGCGTTGAATGCCGCCAAGGCCACGCTGAGCGCGGCGCAGGTCAGTGCAAGAGTGCTTGTTTCAAAGATGGCTACCGCTGCTGTCTGAAGGCCCACCGTGGGCCTATCCCAAGGCAAGGACACGTTATGTGACATACCGTGTGCTTGCCCATGCTTCCTCCGCTGCAACAGGCTGCTGCCGACAATGTGCTGCATGGCGTCGAGTGGGCGGCGGTGCAGGCAGCTAGCGAAGCCCTCACTTTGGCCCAGGCTGCGGTTGACGGCCTGCTGGTTTCCACTCAGTACATCGCATGGCAGGCAGCCACTGCGGTGAGTGCTGCCATCAGCCGCTTGCTTGTGCCGTGGCTGCATTTCCGCGACCACTCATTCTTGCTCCATCCCAGTGGCTGCTGTTTGGGCCGTGTTTGCCCGCTGTTCTTCTCACATGCCACCCATCTGCCCCAACATTGGACAGACATTGAATGGTGCCAAGGCGGCTGTCGACGGCGTTGCGCTGTCTGCTGAGGCGCTGGTGCGCACCTGGGGGCGTGAATGCATGCCCCAGTCGAGCGGCCATGCCAGCTGTCCCACTCATGTTGAACCTCGGTTGTGCATGGAAACACTCGATTGACGAGGTGCTGCCCCGCTGGCACAGGCCCTCAATGTGTCGCGGCAAGCGTTCGAGGAGGCGCAGGCGACCCTGCAAGCCGCCCAGGTACTGGATAGACGCTTATGCTCAAGGGACTTGCACCCATTGCGGCAAACCTTTACGATGGAATCTGCCACTTCTTGTGCAGTCGACAGTGAAGAACTTCATCAACGGCATCGACAACGTGGTGTCGGGCTTCTCCTCGCTGCTCAACACCCTGGCCAACGACATCAACTTTCTCACGCTGTGAGTCTGGCTGCGGTTCGGCAACCGCTGGTGCAGGTTGTCAGGAATAGAGCAGCCCGAAGGCGGGCAGCCCGCTGGGCTGTGGTGCCGCCGCTTTGACGTGCACTCGTGACGGCTCGCGCCCGCCACGTGCGGTGCCCACCCAGATCCTCTCCCCACCGCATCATCACTGCTGCAGCAACGCACTCAACGTCAGCGTGCAGCTGAGCACGCAGGCCGTGGCGATCAGCGCCAGCATGAGCATCACGTGGGGCGGGCGCCAGCTGTCGCTGGGCTTCCAGCTACCCAGCGCCAACTCCATCTGGCAGCTGGTGGAGGAGGTGCGCCGCCGCTGGCTGGTATTGCATGGGAATACCTTGGCTGCCTGGGGTAGTGTAGCTGGCCTGTGAGTCGAATGCACTTGGCTGGCCATGCCATGCGTGAGATGCCGCGCTGTGCTTGCCGCCCACCTGGGCTAGAGAGGCGTGCTTCACATTGGCTGTGCTTTCTGCCCAGGAACCTCTCAACCAAACCCTCGCATGCCCGCAGATTGTGGCAGCGGCGCTGGGCGCCGCCAAGCAGGACCACCCCGCCATTTCCAACTACGTGCCATGCCCCGCCGCCGTCATTACCTGCCCAGCCGGCCAGGGCGTTGCACGTGCGGCAGGGCGGGAGCCTGCGCTCTTCAGCTTGGCGCGTATCCAACAGCGGTGTTCACTGCCATGTAGCTGCCCTGTGGCTTGTGACCAGCCACGAGCAGTCCAGTGCAACTGAGCCGCTGCTTGCACTGCCCCTCCGTGTCCTGCCCTGCCCGCAGAGGGCACCTGCTCAGCATGCACGCCGTGCGCAGCAGGCACCTACTCCCCAGGCAACATCAGTACGGCCTGCATCCCTTGCAAGGCCGGCCGCTTCTCCGCAGCGGGAGCGACGACCTGCCGGCGCTGCCCAGCTGGGTCCATTAGCAATCAGCTGATGGGGGCCACTGGCTGCACCAAGTGTGGGGTGGACTTCATGCCCAACCCGGACCAGAGCGCCTGCGTGTGAGTCCACATGCAAAACATGCGGTGCTGCCAAACATGCATGGTTTGCCTGCTTTTGATGCGCGACCGGCACTGCAGGCACTCTGAGCTGGTCGGCGTTAAGTCAGGGGAGTTGCCCATGCAATCGTTGCCCCGTCCAAACATGCCCATGCGCCGCAGGCCGAGCCCCTACCCTCCTCCCAGTCCGGGGCCCCCACCGCCTTCGCCGCCGCCTTCGCCGCCTCCTCCGCCCTGCATTCCATTCAGTGGCTCCATACGCACGCAGCAAGGCAGTGCCTGCGACAAGATCAACTGGTGCGCCCGCTTATGAATGCGAGACGGTGCAGGGTCCGGCTAGCGAAGTGTCGTCTGCCCATGTTGACGAGCGGCCTTGCTGCCGCCCCTCTTGGTTGCAGCTGCGGGCTGCGATGTGTTACTTGGCCAGCAGCAATTGAGCTGAACGGGTTTCTATCCTTCTGCGAGCGTTGACGGCTTGCTGGCGCGTTGATGAAGACGGCAAAGTCATGGCCTGGTCAATGTTTACCCTTCCAAGACCTAATCTATTCAAGACCTTTTAAGCATAAACCACCCTCCACCAATGGCTCCTCAGCAGTCCGCCACCTTATTGAGCAATGCCCTTTGCACGCCACTGCCTCTTACCCAAGCCTTTCCCGTAAAAAAGCTCAAGAGCAGTATACCCATGCTGGTCTGCTCACCCAGAACGTCACTGCCATTCACCTGCCCCCACCCTGCGTACCTTCCCCAAACTGCCATCCCTGTTGATCCCCGGTATGCCTGCTGTGCCACGCTTGCTGCCTTACTTCTCTTGCAATGGAGTCGTGAGGCCTCTTCTCACTGCTGCCACCCAGGGAGCTGTAGCTGCCCTCTTGCAAGCAGCCGCATCAGCTGCCCCCACAAGGCACCCCCTTCATGCTGGCCTTCAATGCCTGGCAACCAACCAAGCTGTGCAGCGTGTCACAGGGCGCTGCCGGTTGAGCGCTACAGTGCGAGGGGGAATGCACATTTTGGAGGCCGAAAAAACACAGAGGGGGAGTGCACAGGATGCTCAAATGCCACAGGGGCCAGCACAGAAAGGTAGAGGGAGGAGCACAAGGGGAAGCGAAGCCAGAGAATTGCAGGACAAGTGGGGAGACTGGAGCGGCGCAGGTACGGAGCGTGGAACGAGCTGGCTGGCATGGGATGGGGCCCGGTGCTGCTGCTGCTGCTGCGGTGGCTGCTGGCGTCGCAACTCTGCAGGCTTGCAGGCGTTTGCTAGGCACAGCTGCTAGCAGCCAACGTACAGCTGCCATCAAGCGGCAGCAGCCGGCGGACCTGCCGCTGCTGCACTGCTGCTGCTGCTGCTGCCGCCGCCGCCGCTGCTTGCCTCTTGCTCAGAGGAAGTAGTCGGGTGTGCGGCGGGTGACCTCCGGCTCGCCGCGGCGGGGTGCCGGGTCAAACTGAAAAGGGGGGGAGCAGAGTTGGGGTGTGCAAGTTGGCGCTCTGCAGGCGGCCAGACTGATGGCTGCATGCTGGGCTGCCTGCAGCATGCTGTACTCAGCAGCACCTAGCAAGGGCGAAAGTGCGCGCTGAGACAGGAAATGCAGGCTGCATGCTGCACAGCGAGCGACCTGACCCGGGGCGGGCAGCGCCGCTGCCCAAGCATCCGTCACTCCGCCCCCAGTTGTACTGTCACACCCGCCCACCCACCTGCGAGAAGGACTTGTTCATGTGCTCGTCCACCTCCATGATTGCAGCCATGTTGCCGCAGCTGCACAGGGCAGGGAGCGGGGGAGGGCGGCAAGCACGCACACACTCAGCACCCTGGCATGCGTGTACCTCCCAGTCACGGCAGCCGTGTTGCCGCCGCTGCGGCCAAGGGTAAGCCAGGTGAGCAATCCATGCCAGCAGTCGCTCCTTGCCCAGCAGCCCAGCTGGCAGCACAGGCAGCGGCAGCAGCAGCGCTACATGGCGTTCCAACAGCGGCAACGGCGCACCGGTAGCAGTAGTTGGGCGCCGAGAAGATGGTGACCACATTTTGGTCGTGGCACCAGTTGTAGCCCTCCATCACCTGGCACGCGGGCGGGGGAGGGAGGGGGGCCAGGCAGGTCGGTCAGCTGGCGTGCCCTCTGTAGCTGCAGCAGCCCTGCCCTGCCCAGCAGCGGCGCTGCCTCGGCAGCAACCGCCACACCCCCGTCACCGGCAGCCCTCATTGGGACCATGCCAGCCACCAGCTGGTTGCGCCCACCCGATAGCAGCGGCGTTGCACCACGCAATTGCAGCCCAGCCTCGGCGGCACGCCGCCCTTACAAGTTAAAAAAGGGCAACCGCTCACCAGCTGGTGCGCCCGCGACACGAGCGTGAGCCCGTTGGTGTGGTTGAACTGCTCGCTGATGTCCTGGCCAAACGTGTAGCCTGCAATGGCAGTAGCAAAGGCACATCTACTTTGAAGTTTCGTGCCCAGCCGCAACTCCAGCCCTGCCCAGCCCTGCCAACGATGAGGGGCATGGTGCTGCACGCACACAACACTGCTACAGCGATGCCACGTCTGCAGTCAAAACGCACCTGCGCTATGTGGCGAGATGCCCCCCCAGCCAATGATCCACCAGTGCACCAGCCTAGCATCAAACCGCACCGCACAGCCCAGCATTCAACAGTCGATGCCGCACCTGCGCCACGTGGCGAGATGCCCCAGCCGCAGCGGTCGTCCGGATCAGACCAGAGCAGGTCGCACATGGGGCCCTCATGCGGCACCTCCTGCAGCAGATTTGATGCAAGAGAGACAGGGCAGGCACACGTGAACTGGAGAGAATGGGCCACCAAAGGATGAGAGGCAGGTCACACATGGGGCCCTTGAGTGGCACCCCTGCAGCACGGTTCAGCAGTGGTGGGGTACAGGCGACCGCTGAGCAGGCGGCGGCTGGTGTGCACCCTGAGCAGCACCTGAGTGCTTCTGCATGTCAGCAGGCAGCGACACAGCAACGCGGTGCCAGCACAACATCGCATCGCACAGCTGCCAGCAAATGTTTCTTCCGCAAACATGTAGGCCACTCGCCTGCACCCGGTCCAGCGCCCGGATGTGGTCTAGTGTGTCTAGCGTCGGCGACAGGCCGCCATGCAAGCAGAAGATCTGGCGGCAGGGTAGCACACGGGCAGCGCAGAAGGTTGGAGGAAGGACACACGCTCAGCGGCTGCCCGAACAGCAGGCTGCACAGCAAAACAGACGCACGTCCTGCCACGGGAGCCGGCTGCCGCATGGCGGCATGGCATGCGTCTCAGCTGGCGCAAGCGAGGGTCGATGCAACAAGCACACGTGAGCGCACCTGGTTCTCAATGAGCGCGGTGAGCGGCAGGTAGTCAAACAAGTCGGTGCTGCACACAGGGAGAGGCAGGAGGCAGTTCTAAATTGCCAGGCCGGTGTCAAAGTCACAGGGAGCGGCAGGAGGCAATGGCATTGGTGGGGTACGGAGGGGTACAGCCGCCAATGAATGGGCCAGGCCCTGGAAACCAGCCGCTGCCTGCCACACGCCGCAGGCAACACTGCCATCCGCAGGCGAAGCAGGCTGTGGCCTTCTCGTCCTGACAAGGTCCTCGCTGCCCTCCGCGCCTGGACTGCCAGCCTGGACTGCCAGCCATCGCATGCGGCAGCGGCTCCCAGCCAGAACAGCAGCAGTGGCTGCAGCTCCCCATGCACTCACAAGTACTTCCATACGTTTGCGTTGCCGTACTTGCGCAGGCACTCGTCGTAGAAGCCGTACCTGCAGCAGCCAAACAGCCAAAGGCGGGCATTCTGGTGGACCATGCAAGGCCATCATGCTGGCCAGCAGCCGCCGGCAGTGCACGGCGCCGAACGGCAGCGCAAGGCGTTGGCAGATTTTTGCTGAGCAGCAGCACCCCGGCCGCCATTCAGACCGGGGGGGCAGTCGTGCAATTGAAGTGTACGCAGCAACACAGCACGCGCAGCGGGCGCGTCACTCACACTTGTGTGATTTGCCGGCTCTCGTGGTTGCCGCGCAGGATGGTTATTCGCTGCGGGTACCGCACCTTGAGCGCCACCAGCAGCGTCACCGTCTCCACTGCAGCAACAAAGCGGTGGCGAAGATGGGTAAGACATGAGGAACACACAAACATGGCTGACACATGAGAAACAGATGGCTGGGACATGAGCACCCCACACGCAGTGGCAGCGGCTGGGGCAGTGGGACAGCGGCAGCACCAGCCAAAGCCCAGCCAGCAGCAGCGTCACGCTGTCCGGCACGCTGTCCAGCGCAGCGCAGCACAGCACAGCGCAGCAGCGCCGCACCCGAGTGGTAGCCGCGGTCCACATAGTCGCCCATGAACAGGTAGTTGGTGTCTGGGCTGGCGCCTCCGATGCGGAACAGCTCCAGCAGGTCCTGGAACTGGCCGTGGATGTCGCCGCACACCTGCGCAGGCCGGTGGTTGTGCGGCACAACCGCTGTGAGCAGCAGGGACGGGCACGGCGGCGGCCGGGCGGCGGCCCTGGGTAGTGGTTATTGTCCAGTGCGCAGTTCGGAGCGGAGCCAGCAGTGGCTGTGGCGCAGCAGTTGGGGCGCAGCAGCGCAATTGGTGGGCAGCAGCCAGCAGGGCAGCGGACCAGGCGACCAGCCTAGGGCTTGCATGCCATGAGCGCTGCACGGCAGTGGCAGCAGCCGCAGGTAGAAAAGCACCCTTGGAGGGGTTCAATCCAAAGCCCCCGCATGGCAGGCGGTGAACACAACACTCTACAGCTGCGGTGCCGCCGCCGGCAGCAGCAGGGCAAGCAACCGTGGGCTGTGCAGTCAAACACAGGTCAAACCGGCAGGCGGGCAGCAGGGGGCAAGGGCCGAGCCTCACTAGCCCACCGCAGCGGCGGTGACCCACCAATTGCACCCCTCACGCCCTCACCCGGCCTCCACCATGCCTGCCCACAACCAGCGGACAGCAATGCAGCGGCAGCCAGCCCGAACCCAGCGCTGGCAGGCGGCGGTCGAACGGCCGCCGCCCGCGCCGCCGGCGGGGCCACCGCTCACCGTGACGGGGGCCGCGACCGGCTGCACGTTGCTCTCATTGACGAACACGTTCTGGGCCTTGGCGCACAGCTCCTTCACCTCCGCCTCGCTCAGCGGCTTGCATTGCAGCAGCTGCTCGATCGCCCGGTCGAGATCCTTGTAGGCCTCCAGGTCCATGGCAGCCATGGCTGCCTGGCGGGCGCTGCGGGGCCCCTGGACGGCGGGGGCCTGGCCGATGGCGGGGCGGGAGGCTGCGGGCGGTGTTCTTGGCGATTGAAGGGCGTGTTCAGGCCGATGGCGTGCTGCCGAGCGCGTCGGGGCGCCGGTTGCGCGCCTGATGGCCGAGTGCCAGGCGGGCGCGCATGGGAATTGGCCTTGCAGGCCCGCCCCGCCTGTCGGCGCCCCAATTGATCGCTCCCGGAGCAGCCTGCAGGGGTCTACAGCCGGTGAGGAGCAGCCCAGGAGCCGCGGCGCAATCGTTCTGGGCCCAACAGCGGCCGGTCCGGCAGCCCCGCCCCTGATCTAACCCCTCCCCCGGCTGCTGGTTGTCACAGGAACCGCAATGGCCGAGTTGAGGTGCGGGGCGGGGGGCGGCCGCAGCTCGGGCCGCTTGGGAGGGCGGCGCCTTGCTCCCTGCACAGTGCATGTTGTGGGGACTGCTGTGCAGCAGCGCCCCGCACGGCTGCCGCGCCATCCAGGCCATCAGCGCGTGGTCCGGCGCCTGCAGCCCGTTTCTGGCCCCCTCGCCGCCCGGAACGCGCCGTGTGGGCATTTCAGACGGTGTTCGTAACCGCGCCGGCCGCCGCCGCCCCGCTGAAGGCCACCGCCGCCTCCTGCCCCTCACCGTTGCCGCCGCCGCCGTGGCCCGCCCTCCTGTCGCAGGCGCACCAACATCGCCGAGGGCGATGAAAGCATGGAGTTTGAGACCAGCAAGGGCGTGAAGGTGGTCAGCAGCTTTGACGCCATGGGCCTGCGCGAGGAGCTGCTGCGCGGTGAGCAGGGGATGCAGGGACAGCTGCTGTCGAGGGTAACGGGCGGCGGGCCGCCGTGCTTCGCAAACAAACCGACAACGGCTGCTGCAACCGGAGCTCAACAATACGGCAGCGGCTTGCTACTGAATCTGGCAGAAGAGTATCGCTTGTCTCCAGTTTGTGTCAACAGCCGCTGCTTGTCCGTAAGACGTCGTTTGCTCGCTGTCTCAGCTCCCCTGCCTTGCTTGAGGCTCACTGCCCTGCGTGCGTTTGCAACGCCCGCTGTTCAGGCATCTACCAGTTTGGCTTCGAGAAGCCGTCCGCCATCCAGCAGCGCGCGGTGCTGCCCATCACCCAGGCAAGCGCCGGTTGGAGTGCCTGGGAAGGGCAGCGGACAGACGGGGCAGCAGACAGACGGGCGCTACACCGGCCGGGCGGCGGCTGGGCAGCCCTTGCTGCGCTGGAAGCAGACAGCGGGCTGTGCACAGAGTGCCTCAGCTGTTGCAAGGGTGCATCAGTGCAGCGTTGGGCAGTGGGCAGGAGAGCGGCAGGCATGCAGCAGCAGTGGTCGGGGAGCAGCCGGCGGCTACCCAGCAGGCCAGCACTGGAGCCGCACGCTGCGCCGCTGCTCCGGCTGAGCACTGTGTGCTTGCTGTTGCCGCTCCGCTTCCTTGCTTCGCTGCTGTGGCTCAGGCGCCGTTGCTGTGCCTTCCCACCTCCATTGTGCGTGTGCAGGGGCGGGACGTGATTGCGCAGGCGCAGTCAGGCACGGGCAAGACCAGCCTGATTGCCATCACCCTCTGCCAGATGCTGGACACCACGCTGCGAGAGTGAGCTTGCGGCGGTGTTTCTGCTGTCGTCCAGCCTGCCCGGGTGCTGTGGATTGGCCGTGTGCACAGTGCACAGCCGCTGCACAACAGCAGCAGCAGGCTCGGCAGTCGCAGCGGCAGGCTCGGCAGTCTCAGCGGCAGGCAGCAGGTGGAGGAGCAGCTAGCATTCCTGCACCACTAATGGGGCAGCCTATCAGACAGAGCGAACGGCGCGTGCCGCAGCAGGCTGGCGCAGCGCAGCTGCGGCGCAGCCGTGCGGTCCTTGTGCAGGCTGAGCTCTGCACCCTGGTCTGAACACAGCTGTGCTTGGGGCTGCTCGTGTCCTGCTCTGCAGGGTGCAGGCGCTGGTGCTGTCCCCCACGCGCGAGCTGGCCACGCAGACGGAGCAGAACATCCGCGCCATCGGCGACCACATGAGCGTGCAGGTGCGCTGTGCGCTGTGTGCTGTTCACGCTGTGTGCTGTGCAAGCTGTGCGCTGCGACCATGCAGCGCCTTGCTGTGCCATGACTGCTCGACGACTGTTGGCTGGTGGCTCCCTGTGCCCATGCGGGCAGCGCATGTCCCCAGTGCCTCTGTCCCCAGTGCTCACTCAGAGACCCACTCCCTCCCCTCCCCTCGCCCGTGCAGGCGCACGCATGCATCGGCGGCAAGTCTGTGGGCGAGGACATGCGCAAGCTGGAGGCGGGTGTGCACATTGTGTCGGGCACTCCCGGCCGCGTGTTTGACATGATCAAGCGGCGCAGCCTGCGCACGCGGTGAGATGAGGGCACGGCAGAGCCTGCGGTGTAGGGCATTGCGATTATCCTGCGCCAGCGGAGCGTGAGGATTGTAGCCATCCTGCAAGTTGTGGCCAGCCTGCACGCATGCGCAGCTGCGACGCCCGCGCTAAGGGCTCAGCCTGCTGCTGGCGCCTCCCATGCTGGGTACGCCTTCCATTGGTTTTGTGTCGCAGGAATATAAAGACGCTGATTCTGGATGAGGCGGACGAGATGCTGAACAAGGGGTGAGCAGAAGTGAACAGAATGGAATCGCGGCACGCGGCGCACGCCTCTCGCCTGGGCTGCTGGAGGCCTGTGCATTGGGCGGCGGTCGAATGCCCATCCCCGCACGCGGGCCCTGCACCCCCGGCTTCCGCCCGCTCCTCCGCGGCCGCTGCTGCAGCTGAGCAGTGTGCAGCATCTGGGCTGTTGCAGCTCAGCAGCAGTGTGCAGCTTGTCAGTGTGTGACAATGATGTGATACATCCAATCCTTGCAGGTTCAAGGAGCAGATTTACGACATCTACCGCTACCTGCCGCCTGAGACCCAGGCGAGTGCAGCAGTCCAGCGAAGCGGCGTATCATGCACAGCTGCAGCAGCAGCACACGAATCGGTGGTGCTGCTGCTGCCGCCGCCGCCTTGCCGCGGGTGCTGCAGGCGGGCGCCATGCCGTCGATTGTGGCATCATCGCCTGAACGATGTCAGCCTCCAACTGCCTGCCTGATTGTTGTCCGCCTCCTCAACCGCGGTGCAGGTGGTGCTGGTGTCCGCCACGCTGCCGCACGAGGTGCTGGAGATGACGCACAAGGTGGGGCTTGTTTCGGAGGTTTGGTTTTGGGTGTGGAAGGGAGCTGTTGCGCGTCTGAAGGGTGTAGGGTGTGGGTTCTGCAGGCTGTTGTTGCGCGTCTGAAGGGGCTGGCGCCGGCAGCTGCTGTCAGGCGGTGTGGTGGAGATGACGCACAGTGCGGGTGCCCTGGCCCTGCCAGCGCGTGCTTCCCAAGCTTGCAATTTGCGGCGAGGTCCTGCACAGCGCAGCACAGCACAGCACAGCGGAACATCCTTCCACCCGGGCTGCATGGTGGCGACGCAGTTTGGGACCACCTGACCACACCACATCCGTGGCTCTCCTGACCATGTCCAATGGCTCTCCTGAAGACATCCAATGTCTCTCCTGAAGACATCCAATGTCTCTCCTGCTCGCTGCAGTTCATGACCGACCCTGTGCGCATCCTGGTCAAGCGCGATGAGCTGACGCTGGAGGTGAGTGCCCCAATCCCCAGCCATTCCTGAAGTTGTATACGGAAGGGTGTATCAGGTTGTGTGTGCTGGTCATGTGCAGTCAGCTGACGCTGGCGGTGAGGGGCGGGGCGGCCTGCTGCGGAGGCGCGCCTCTGCTGGCATCGCTGCTGCTGCTGGGGCTGCGCTTGGCGCGTGATCCACTGTACCCTGGCCCCCCCGCTCCTCTTGCGTGCATTCATCGCTTGCGTGCTTGCCGCCCTGTATCCATCGCTGCAGGGCATCAAGCAGTTCTTTGTGGCGGTGGAGCGCGAGGAGTGGAAGTTTGACACGCTGTGCGACCTGTACGACACGCTGACCATCACACAGGTTGGTGCGGCTTGCACTGCGGGTTTGGCAGTTGACCCAGCGCCTGTGCCCACGTGGACAGTGCGTGATGCTCTGCACCCGCTGACGGCGACTGCGTCCTGGCCCCGTTTGCCAGGCGGTCATCTTCTGCAACACCAAGCGCAAGGTGGACTGGCTGACGGAGAAGATGCGGCAGAACAACTTCACTGTGTCGGCCATGCACGGCGACATGCCGCAGGCACGCTGTGCTGTGGTCATGCTTTGGTTGCGCTGCGGCTGTAGCCCGTGCATGACCGCGTTGCGCAGGCACGCGGCGCTGTGTTGCACGACAGCCTGCTCAGCCCATCTCCCATTCGTATCTTCGATGCAAGCAGAAGGAGCGTGAGGCAATCATGGATGAGTTCCGCAAGGGAGCCACCCGCGTGCTCATCACCACTGATGTGTGGGCCCGCGGCCTGGATGTGCAGCAGGCAAGTGGTCGAGGTTGAGTGGGTGTGCAGCAGGCAAGTGGCTGAGGCTGCGTGGGTGCATGTGCCTGCGCAGCTGGGCATCACCATGCAACAAGCATGGGGCTGAGTGGGTGCACACGCCTGTGCCACCGCGCATCCCCACTGAGAAGAGACGCCCGAAACACACCATCCCGCCACGCCGCGCAACCCCCCTGCCCGCAGGTGTCCCTGGTAATCAACTACGACCTGCCCAACAGCCGTGAGCTGTACATCCATCGCATCGGCCGCTCCGGCCGCTTCGGCCGCAAGGTGCGGGACAGGGGAGGTGGCCTGAGTGCAGGGATGCCGGGGAGGGCCGCAGCACAACTGCTGGGCTGGACCATGCGCGAGTTTGGGCACAGGGCGGTCAGGCAACCGGGCCTGATGCGAATCAGTGCTAAAATGCATCGTGTGCAGCCATCTGAGTGGGAACAGGACGCCACCAGGTCGTTCCAACGCTCTGCCGGCAGCCAGCGCTCTAACTGTGTGCATCCCATAACAACCCCTCCCCTTGTGCCCGCCCAACACAACCCGACCGCAGGGTGTGGCCATCAACTTTGTGAAGAACGACGACATCAAGATCCTGCGCGACATTGAGCAGTACTACTCCACCCAGATTGATGAGGTGAGGGCACAGCAGGCACAGCACGCATGTGGTGGCGTCCGCTGGTGGCTCTGGCGGCGCAGCAGCCAGCCTGCTGGTGCTGCGCCCTGCATGCAGCAGGCACGCTGCCCTGCGCGCCCACCGAATTGCTGCCCACAATTTGCCCCGCTCCACACCACCCGCTTGCCCCACCACCCGCTTGCCCCTGCAGATGCCCATGAATGTGGCGGACCTGATCTGAGGCGGTTGCCAGCTGCTCTCCTGGGGACCTACCTGGGGGCCCAGCTGCTTGCGGCTGGCGGGCTGCCAGGGCGTCTGGCTCGCCGGTCAACCTCCTGGTGGCTGCCTGGTGGCATGCGCATACTCAGCTGGGCACCGCCAACCCTCAGCTGTGCCCCCCGCTTGCACCGTTCCTCTCTGCTTGCTCTGTTGCTCACGTTTTGGCTCCCTTCTCTCTCCCCGTCTGCTTTCCACCCGACCCACACCCGACCCCTTCCTTCCAGCGCCGACCCTTTGCGCTGCACTCCATTGCACCTCTTGACTGCCGCTGGCCGGCCCCCACTGTGTGACAGCCTCTCAGCTGGCTGCTGGATGGAGTGTAGTGCGGCAATTGGCGTATGGCTGCATTGCAGCGGGTGGCGCTGAGCTCAGAGAGTTGGAAGCCTCCAGGCCGTCCCTGCCGCAGCGCCGGTGGAGAGGCACAGCTGGCGGGCACATGCATGTACATTGGGCCAGCCTGATCGCCGCCGGCCTGCGTTCCCGCGCTCCTGTGAACATTCAGGGCTGGACGGCGCGCGGGGAAGGCGCCTAGACCGCTGTTCGCAAAGGGGCCGCGTCTGGCGCCTGCCACCTCAGCGGTCCTCCCTCATCCCCCGCCGTCGCCATCGTGATCAGAGGGATCACAGCTGCCCTGAAGCAGGGCCGGGCGACCCAGGGGAGCAGCGATGGCCTTGCAAGAGGATGAACACGCGTTCAAGCTCAAGGCCGCCTACCAGGCCGTGGAGGGCAGCCCTGGAGGCAGCCCTCGTCCCAGCAAGCGGAGTTCGTCCAGCTGGCAGCCCTCAGCAGCCTGGCTGCCCGTGGCGGCGCTGTGTGGCGCCCTGCTCACGCTTGCTGTGATGTCCCTCAGCGGCAGCGGCACCTTGAGATGGAGAGGCGAGTGGAAGAATGGCTGGCGGCTGACGATCGGGTTGTGAGCCGGCCGCCTGGCGGCAGCTGCGCCTCCCGCCGTCGCGCCGCCACGGCGTTGCCTGCACTACGGACCTTGTTGTGGCGCCTGCATGCCTCGCCTGGGTTGACAACAGGACATACACTTTCGCTGCCATGGCCCTCCTTGGACCGCAGAGCTCACAGGGGCGGTGGGAGGCCCCACTACGCAGCAGTTGCCACAGCGACCGAGCGACGCAGCGCAGGTGGGCTGGCGCTGCCCCCAAGGGCTGCCCTCTTCATCATGCACGCTTGCATGCATGCATGGGAGTGGCTCTGCTACCAGCCTGACAGATAGTGTGCTCAGTGTTTCACAGCCCAACCGCTGCTTTGGTTCCGTCCACGCTGCAGCCGGGTCGCAAGGAGGCAGCCGGGCGAGCAGCGGCCTGCCCGCCAGCAGAACCGTGCCCCGCTTGTCCACAGGCTCTCGCCTGCCCACCAGCACAGAAATGCCCGGTCTGTCCACCGCAGCAGCGCTGCCCGGCATGTGACTGCAGCGAGGCAGCAGCGGCGGCAGCGGCGGCAGCAGCGGCAGCAGCAGAGGCGGCTTTAGAAGAGGAGGGCGAGGCAGCAGAGGTTGTGGCAGCAGCAGCGGCAGGCAAGGCCGGTCCCACTGCCAGCGGCAGGGCCCCCTCAGCGCCGGCAGCGGCAAAAGGTGCAGCAGCAGCAGTGGCGGCGGCAGCAGCGGCAGGTGTGGGACTGAGCGATGAGTGGATGCAGCGGCTGCGAGTGCCTTGGGGCCCGCTGCTGACTCAGGAGGAGGCGCAGCGCGGCCTGGCATACTATGGCAGCGGGCAGCGCCTGCAGGCGGTGGTGAACAAGCTGATGGACGGCAAGCCAATCAAGGTGGGTCGCAGTTGCGGATGCTGAACGGTGCCGGCGGGTGCATCAGATTTTTGGCGCTGTGGGGGCGGCTGCTCTTGCCGCCAGGCTTGCGCCACGTGCAGGCTGCAGGGCAGGTGTGATCTGGTTGGCTTGGTGCACCAGCCATTCCGGGCGGCCGCGTGCCTGGTTTGCGGCGCTAGCACAGCAGCAGCACTGAGGGAGCAGCCTTCTCAACTGCAGGTCTTCACTTTGGGTGCCAGCGTGACGCGCGGCATTGGGACTACCGACCGCAAGCACAGCTACGCTAACAGGCTGTTTGAGTACATCGCGCATGCCTTCCCTCACAAGTGAGGCAGGGCGGCCGCTTACCTCCTACCTCACTCAATCTGCCGGGTTGTGGTGGGCTTGCCACCCTGCCATGCAGCGAGCGGCGATGCTGGGCCTGCCACACACAACCAGCACAACGTGCCGTGCTCGTGCCCTGCAGGGGCCATGTCTTCATCAACCGTGGCATTGGCGGCACCTCCTCCTCCATCTACTCTGTGTGTGCAGAGCACATGGTGCACAAGGTGGGCTGCTTCTATGTATTTTTCTCTTTGCGCTGTGCATGTTCAGGATGCGCCAGCAAGGCTTGCACCCACCAGGTAGTGTGTGCGGAGCACATGGTGCACAAGGTGGGCTTGGGCTGCTGCTATGTATTCTTCTCTTTGCGCTCTGCATGCTCAGCCTGCTTTGAACCAGGCTTGCACCCCCACTCGTGTGTGCGGAGCGCGTGCGGAGCACAGCACATACACAAAGTGAGAGGTGGCGCGCTGCTCTCCTTACGCTCTGCATGCTGCCACGGGCAGGTGCAGGGGTGCCGTGTGCCTGCAACCGCTGCAGCACGGTTATGGAGGGGACGCCCGGCAGACGCGCATGCCACCTGAATTCTCAGCATGAGTGCGACCTGCCCTCGCGCTGCGAATGCTGCTTCCCCCCTGCAGGATGCCGACCTCATTGTGCTGGAGTTCAGTGCCAACGACAAGAAGGATGCCCCGTACACAGACCCCGAGCGGCGCGGCTACGAGCAGCTGGTCCGCAAGCTGCTGCAGCTGCCCGGCAGGTGCGCTGCCGCCCCTGCTGGGCGTGCCTTGTACTGCAGGTACAATGCGCACCTGATGCGCAAGCGCGCGCCGCTGCTGCTGCTGCTGCTGCTGCTGCTGCTGCTGCTGCTGCACACAGTGCACTGTGTGGTCACTGCAGCCCGCCAGCTGCAGCCCCCTTACTGTCGCGTCTGCACCCACAGGCCAGCGCTGATCCAGCTGCACCACTACGCTTGGTGGCACGCTGTGGGGGATGGCGTGAATGATGGCGGCCTGTTCTACCACCCTGCCGGCGAGGCGCAGCTGGGCGTATTTGCCAGCGTGAGCTGAGGGGTGGTGTCATATGGTTTGGAGATGAGGTGTTGCACGTTGTTGATTGCTTTCCCCCTGATGCCCCGCATGTGAGCTGCTTCTGAAGTGCCTGGTTGGTAGCACTAACGTACAATGCCCCACCCTATGGTCCCCATCGCTCCCTCTCCACGCAGTATTACGACTTCCCCGCCGTGTCGGTGCGGGCCGCGATGTGGCACCTCATGCGGGCGGGGGTGCGACAGTTCAAGGTGTGCTGCCGCTGCCGCCGAAGCTGCTGCTTGGTTTGCCTTGTGGGCCACTACTGCATTGCCCGGCTTGTTGCAGCTGGTTATTGCAACGCTTGATAGAGCTTGCCTGGGCCAGCTGCCGGCTGAGGCCACGCGGCGACACTGCCCCGAGCCTGCTTCCCGCTGCAGCCGGACGCTGTTCGCAAGGGTGCAGACAAGTCGCCCACCGACGTGGCCATTCCCGGGGCAGCGCCCGGCACGGAAGAGGACTACTGGTACAAGGACAGGTGCGGAGGAGGGATGGTGGGGCGTGGTCATGAACAAACAGGGTTGGGGAGGCGTGGTCATGAGCAGGGTTGACCTACCTTGCAAGCAGACAGGCAGGTCAATCAGTGTCAGTAGCGGGCAGCTGGAGGCCTGGCTTTCGGCGTCTGCCTCAACAGACGGGCCAGCGCGGACTCAGCTTCCCCTTGCATTGGACAGTCCAGCAGCTGCAGTGCGTATGCAGGGCTCAACCAGCTGCATCCTGCCAGTGTCGGCAGCTGCAGCAGCGGCAAGGTGGCTGCAGCAGCGGCAGGGACCTGCCTCACTCCCCTCTCTCTGAGTGGACCTGCACGCTCCACTTCCTGCATCTGTCATTTGTGCACACTCCCCTCCCTCACTCGATCAATTGCATGCTCCCCTTTCAGGACGCACCCGGCGGATGAGGGCCACGGCATGCTGGCCGAGCTGCTGGCCCATGTTATTGCTCGAGCGGTTGTCGACACCCTGGCGCCGCGCCCCGTGCTGCACCTGCCCGGCCGTACCGCTGACCTGTCACCCGCACAGGTGTGTTGGCAGCATGCTGTGGCAGCAGGGCTGCCCGGCTCTGCTCAGCCTCTGCTGGTGCCACTGCCACCTGTGCGCTCGCTGCCCGCCTCTGCTCAGCCTCTGCTGGGTGCCACTGCTGGAGCCCCTGGGTGCATGCTGTTCATGAGCAGACCCGTCGGGCGATGGCCGCAGGCAAGGCGCAACCACCTCACCAGCCTGCCTTGATGCCGCCATCACATGCAGGACGAGCATGGCCTGCCGCTGCCGATGGTCCCCGGCAATGCTGCCACCCCTACCTCCCTGTGTGCAATCGAGGTGGGCCTGGGCCTTCTTGTACACATTCTGAAGCGCTGCCACGAGGGCCAGGGGCTGGGCACTGAATGTGCACGTCTCCCTCTGCCGGCCGCTGCATGTTTGCGCAGCAGTATCAGCCCCGCCCACCACCTGTCAATTCGGCCACATGCTCTGCTGTTTGCATTGGCGGGATGCGCGTGAACCTGGTACCCAACCCACAACCAAACCGCAACCCACCGCCCGTGTGCAGGAGGACTTCCAGGGCACGGTGGTGGCCAACAAGGGCTGGCAGTACGCAGCGCAGCGGCCCGACGCCAAGAACTTTGTGGAGCAGAAGTGGGGCTGGGTGTCCACCACGCCGGGTGAGCCACTTGTGCTGGCATCTACGTCAGTTATAAACTAGATGGATGTCTCTGTACAGCCAAATGTGTGGCTGGGTGTCCACCACGCCGGGTGAGACGCGTGTGCTGGCATCTATGCTACAAGTTGACCTGACAGACATTTCTGCACCAATGCGCTGTGGAGCAGATGCGGGGTTGGGCTTCGATCCCACCGAGCGGCATGTGTTTGTGGGGTTGGTCGGCATGCGCAGCTGGTTAGCCAGGCAGCATGCCGCGCTGCTGGCTGCCGTGGCACGTCCCTGCCGCTGCGCCCCACATGAAAGGGCACGCTTGGCTGCTGGTCGTCCCTACTCTGCTGAAAGGGAAAGCGTGGCTGCTTGTCGTCCCTGCTCTGCAGGCGCCTGGGCTGAGATGCAGTTTGACACAGAGAGCGGCTATGCAGACCCATCTGGCAATGCTACAGACCAGCGGGCGCAGGTGCGCGCCGTGCCCCTGCTCCCGGCACGGAAAGCAGCGCCACGCCCAGCCGATGAATGCGCATGCGCGCTATCTGCTCTGCTCTGCGATGCCTGCCCTGACATGGCTGCGTCCCTGCTGTTGACTCCTGCAGGTCAGCCTCAGCTACCTGCGGTCGTATCAAGGCATGGGCGTGGCCGACCTGGCCTGTGTCTCCGGCTGCGAGTGTGAACCGCAGGTGGGTGCAAGCTGCAGACTTGACCTGCAAATGAAAGCGCATGTGTGTGCATCGGGCTGCAAGTGCGAGCCGCAGGGGTGTGTGGTTGGCAGCAGCAGCACGAGGTGTGTAAGAAGGCGTTCTTACGCCTGCGCAGCCCCCTCGGGTGGGAGCTGCGCTTCCTGCTGACTGTGCCACGGGCAGTTGTGTAGCGTCCGGTGCTTGCCCACAGGCAGGCCGAGCTGCTGCCTGCCGCGGCCTCATTTGCAAACGCAGGTGCTGGATGGCACGTGGCAGCAGGAGGTGTCGCTGCAGCAGATCCTGCAGATATGGGTGAGTCGCTGCCGCGCTGCCTGGCGCTGTTGGCTCCTGTTCAGCACAGCATTAGGCCGTAAAGCTGCGAAGGCTGGACTCTGACCAACACTGCATTCACCGCTTGCTTGTGAACAGCCAGCCGCTGTGGAGTCCGCTGCATGAGACCCTGTGCACCAGCCCAGCTTAGGTGCCCTGATCTGCTGTTCCTCCCACCGTTTGCTGCAGGTGTCGCGTCACAAGCAGTGCCGCATCCGCGTCACTGTCAGCGAGCGGCCGGGGCAGGTGCCACAGAAGGGTCACAAGGTGAGGAAGCGCAACCATCTGCCGAGCGCCTGCATGTCTGCTCTGCCCAGGCGCCTGCGTGGCTATTCTGCTAAGCAGGCATGCAGCCCAGGCATGTCGTCGCCACCATGAGCACACCCAAGCCCCTCCACTGCCCCTCCACCCTTCCGCAGGTGGTGTTGCAAGGTGTCATGGTGTCACACTTTGGGGTGCGCCTCACCACATATGATGAGCAGGTGTCGCTGCTGCATCAGGCCAGCATACCCAACAAGGGGGCGCCCTGACCGGCTGGCCTTGCTACAGCAGCTGGTCACCGGCTGGCAAGCTCAGCTGCCGCCTGATTTTTAATTTACTCACGTCCGAAGCAAGCAGTTGCGCAGATCAAGCCGTGACAGTGTTTCAGGCAGACAAACGCAGGCAGACGCAGATGTGTGGTGCCACTCAAGCCACGCCCAACTGAAAACACACCGCACTGCCACACTCATTGCTCAATGACTCTTTCTACCTTTCGTCTGTTCCTCTTCAATTCCCCCCTCTGTTGCATCCCAAGCATGACCAGGTGCCATAGCGCATCCTCTGTAAATCTAATCGTTTCCAGCGCAAAGTTCAAGCGAACAGCTTTACAGGCAGACTCAGGGCCTGCAGAGGGTCGTGAAGGCAAATCGCATGCAGCGGTGTTGTCTGCAGATGGGCGCCAATGCTGCCATGGCACACCCTGGCCTCAATACAGCCGCAGCCCAGCAGTGCGGTATGGCCGGGCTGCCGCCCTGCAAGCAGGGCCTTCACAGGCGGCGCCTTGAACCGCCGCTCAAGCCGACCCCTTGAGGATCTGCTGCAGAAGCGCAGAGGCCTCGGCGGGCGTGCCATATGCCGGCGCCGCCTTGCACTCAGCTAGCACCTGCGGCGCCAGAGGGGGGACAACAAAAGCGGCCATCACAGGATGCCCAAGCAAAAGCCAGGAGGAGTGGCAGCAGACTTGCAGAATGGAAGCGCAGCGTGCAGAAGGGCAACCAAACGCTTCTGCTCACCTTGGGCAGGCCGGGGCCAAAGGCCGCTGCCAGGCGGTACAGCGCCACAGTCAGCACATCCGCCAGGGCAAAGGGAGCTGCCTCCAGAGTTTGGGACGCATACACACCTGTTGGGGTTGGGAGTGTGGAGCGGCAGGGGCGGAGGCAGTGAGCCACGGGGGTGTGCTTGCAAGCGAAGGGACAACACGCGGGCGCGACGCACAGCCTCCAGCAGCAGAGCATGGCGGTGCCAGCTGTGTTTGCCACCCCCACCACAACCTTGTTCACGCACCGGAAGAGGGCGCCGCATCGCCATCGCCGCGCCAGGGGCCCAGCGGCAGCTGACGTGGCGCCAGGGCGGCGGCGGAGCGCTGCAGCTGCTGAGCTGCGCCCAGCGCGCTCAGCAGGCTCAGCAGCACCTCGCCCAGGCCCGGCTGCACAGGGGAGGATGGTGGGCGGGGCGACAGGGCGGACAGTTGATGGGTGGTACCCACCCTCACTGCATCTCGCAACGGCTGCAGGCGCCGAACGCTTCCTGGCGAGCAATGCCTACCGCTGTTGACCAAAGGACATGTGTATCCAGGGTTGCAACTTGCGCATCAATACCTGCAAAACCCTGTGCAAACCGACCTGCGTGAGCTGCAGCACGCCAAAGCGGTCCTCCGTCAGAGATGCTGCTGAGAAGCCGGCCAGTGCTTGCACCGCCAGCGCCGCGCGCGGATAGGCGCAGCGTGCCGCCAGCAGGGCCTCCAGCTGCTGCCGGCTGCCGCTCAGGCCGCCCTGGGGGAGGGGCAGTCGGGGCAAGCAGGGGTGCAGGGTGGGTGAGCGGCAGGCGCATGGGACGGCACAGCACATGGGGCGTCCGTGCTCGTGCAGCAGCAACCACACCCTCCAGTCGTGCATCTACCTGCTGAAACACAACATGAAGAAGGAAGTCCTCGCCCCATGAGCGCACCTTGCTAGACACAGCTGAGGGCAGCACATTCCACTTGTGGCGGCTCTGCTGCGTGGCAGCTGAGGCCGCGCCAGCCGCCCCGCCCGCCACAGCAGCAGCCGCCGGCTTCTGCTGGGGAGCCGCGGTGGCCACAGCGGTGGACAGTGCATCCAGCTCCGAGATGCATGCGGCTGCAGATGGGAAGGGAGTGGGGAGAGACGGGCGGGGCAGGGGCGTTTCAGCACCCCAGGGGCATTTGAGCTACCCGGGACAAATAGACAAGCCATGCAGAACGCAGAAACCGCTCCAAATGCACCCACGCAACCAAGCTTCGCACCCGCCACCGGCTTCCAGCGGTCGCCGGTTTCGTCGGCAAAGATGTCGCGGCGGCGCGCCCCCGCCTTGCCCACGTCACCGGCCAGCTTGCTGCACGCATAGTGGGTGCACATATGGTGGGTCATGCTACAAATGGTGCCAGCATGCGGCGTGCAGCGGGCAGCGAGCTGACGCAGTAGCGTGCATGGTGGCCGTGTCGGAACGCTCTGCCCATGCCCATGCCCATAACAGTGGCGCTTGCTAATAACTTGAACGCAGTGTAGATGCATGAGCGCTGCCCACCTGGTGTCATGCAGCGCCAGTGCCTGCATGAGCTCTCCCCGCTTTCCGGCCAGGCAGGCAGCCATGGCTCCCAGCACATCCCTGCAGCAGACGCAGGGCGGGTGAGCGGAGAACCTCATGGTGCAGGCTGGGCACATGGCAGGGTGGTGCCGTGGCGCTACATGGTATGGCAGCCGCGAAGCAGTTGCCATGCCATGCAGCGCCATGCCATGCCATGCCATGCCATGACACATCACGCGCAAACCGATGCCATGCCTGACCATGCCATGCAGCGTGCATGGCACAGCATGTGCAAACCCATGCCATGGCTCACCATGCAATGCCATGCAATGCCCATGCCAGCAAACACAAAGCAATCAACATCAGCACGACCAGACGCGCTCACCTGTCGGAGTAGTCATCCGGCCGCAGGCGCTCGCTGAACACAACCTCCACCGCCGCGGCGCCCATGAGCCAGCCAAAGGCGCACAGGCCGCCCGCCAGCAGCGCGGCCGCGCTGCCGCCCAGTGTCAGGGGCCACGCGCCGCCCGCGGCTGGGTTCACCATGCCCCCAGGGGATCCGGCAGCTTGGGCACGCAGCACAGCGGTGGCGGCTGCACCCACAAACGCCAGGGCTGCCAGGCGGGCGGCCTGGGCAGCTGCCCTGGGTGCCCGCGCTTTCAGGCGGAAGTAGCGGTGGCGCTGGACTGCTGGGAACAGCAGCACATCCTGGCTCCTGTGCAACGGAAGCAGGCAAGAACTGACCTTGGCAACGGAACAGCATGCTGTTTCGCTGTTTCGCAGCACATGGTCATCCCCAAAAGCAACGTAGCCAGACTGGCACAGCTCGTGTGCACTGCCACCGCAACGCGCACCAGTAGGCCCAGTGCAGCAGGTAGAGGCCCGCCAGCCAGAGGCCGTACAGCAGCGTCCAGGTTGCGCCTGCAGGCAGCGTGGAGGGCGTGGGGAGGCATGTTGCATGGCGGCGGGTGGGAGAGCACATGCCATGTGTTATGGGGCCACCTTACAGCAGCATGTGAACACGATCTGGCAGTACAGCCCAGCAGCAGGCATAGACAGGCGCGCCTAGCTGAAGGTACCATGCATGCCTGCCCAAGATGGCACATGGCAGCAACAAGACAGAACCACTCGCGTTGCAATGCTGCCAGCGTGTGCCCCACTGCGCACCTTGCGGCGCTGCGGAGCGGGTGGCCGAGTCGATGCCCAGGAACATCATGGCTGACAGAACGTGCAGCCCTAGGAAGGATGCCGTGCGAGCGACGCCCAGGGCGCTGGAGCAGCGGGCTGCCAGCTTGGACGCGACAACCGCCGCCGCACCAAGCCGTGGCAGGCGGTGGGCTTGGACTGGCTTTGGGTCGGAGCCTCGCAGCGCCCCCACCTGAGCTACAAACGCGGGAGCCTGCGCCAGCACCAGGGCCGCAGCACCCAGCCAGCCGGCGGGGCTGAAGACTCCGCTCAGCAGACGCAGCGGCGACAGCAAGGTGGTGGGCGTTGCTGCGAGGCTCCATGCGGCGGAGATGGCAACAGCGACTGCCGCCAGCCAGACGGCCGCGCCAATCGTCTTCCAGCGCAGCACCTCATTGGTCAGAATGCCGTTGGACAGCAGCATGGCGCTGTGAGGGCTAGACTGCCTGCATGTCGAACATTGGGAGGGTGAGAGCGGCGGACGAGCGGCGGAGGTGAGGGCGAGCGGCGGCAGTGGGCATCGCAGCTGCAGCGGCCCATCGGCGCACCCCATCAGGCCAGGTATCGCTCCCTTGTGACATGAGCATGCGCCTGCGGGCGAATAGGACGCACCCGTGCGCCCTTCACTCGATTTCGCAGGCGATGGCGCCGCCCAGCCCCAACTGCAGACGCAACGGCTTCTGGAAGCTGGTCTGACGAAGCAGCGGGCGCCGCAAGCAGCAGCCGCAGCAGCCCCGAACGAGCGCGGGGCAAAAGCGGCGCTGGGGCTGCCTTTAAACGCTGCGGCTCTCGTTAATGCAAGGCGCGCTTACTGGAAACCTCCTGCGATCGGCAGGTTGCAGGGAGGCATGCATCAATGCAGGGCTGCCGTCGCCGCCCGACCGCTCGCAGCGTGCCAGACGGCGAAAGCCACTCTCTGACTGACTGCAGGTGAGCAGCTCCCTGAGCTGATTGTCCATATGCTGCGTGCTGGAGCCAAGGCGGGTCCAATGCCTCCGGTCTCACACCTGCTGCCTGCCTGCAAGCGGTTGGCAACCGGCAGCAGGCCAGCGCAGCTCGCCACGGCCTGCCTTTGACGACTGACGGCGACCGGCAGTCAAACTCGGCTGAACAGAGGTAGCAGACAAGAGGAACAGAATACAAGTCAAAACTGAGTGCTGTCAAGGAAGTGCAGTGCGCCAAGTCATTCGCCGTGGCCGCCCAGCGCGCGCAGCAGCGCTCTCCGTGCTGGCGACGGGTCTGCTAGGTACGGAGCGTAGGCCACTCCGCCGTCCTCCCCCTCTTTCACTTTCTTGCAGCAGAAGAAGCCGGCCGTGCGCAGTACGCGCTCCTGCACACCATGGGAAAGCATAACATGCCATGGTGTCAACTGGTGGGTCAGCACTAGGGCTTGCTGACAAGCCAGCGAATGGCCCAGCTGCCCTGCTGGCGCACGCTGCTGTCCAGCCACCAACCTGACGAGGTTGACCTACTCCCCGTCCACTCAACCCACTGGATTAGATCCTTCCTGACGGCTTCAAAGAAGTGAGACGTGGCAGCCCCCACCCCACCAACCTGGAAGCGCTGGCCTTGCTCCCTGTCCTCAAACCGGCCAAACGCGCCCTCCGTGGTGCTCAGGTGCAGCAGCTGGGCATCCTTGTAAGGCTCTAGCAGCGCCCTCAGCTGCGCATCCGTCTGGCGCTGAGGGATGCGCACCACCTGACAGGCAGGAGGCAGGAGGGGTGGCAATCGGATGCAGCAGCAGCAGCTGGGCGTCCTTCCAGGCCTCCAGCAGCGCGTCTGTCTGGCATGCGAGCGCCCTGTGTTCCGAGAATAGCCAAGACGGCGCTGTCGCACAGCTCACCTTGCCGTCCTTGCCGTCGCTCAGCTGTGCTGCAGTCGCCGCTGCGTCAGGGATGATGGTGATGCGGCCGTCCTGCGCAGGAGCAGCAGACATGGTGGGATGTACGTTGGCCTCGCAAACCCCTGCAAAACCCTGCACACAGAGAGCAGCCTGCGTGCGCTGCAAGCCTGGTGGCATGCCAGCAGCTGTGTGCGAGCCAAGGCACTTGCTTGTCTGATTCTGACTCCAGCCCCCCTTGCCAGAGCGCACCTTCAAGGCTTTGGGCGTGCGCTCGTTTGCTAGGAAGCTGTACTCTCGGAAGGGGATGACCGGTAGCCGGTCATCAGGATCAGTAAAGTGGAACGGCTCTGCAGCAAGTGGGGCCGAGTCAGGGAGGCTAGATATGTGCCTGCTCTGGGAGCACGGGGCTGTGGAAGAAGCAGGCATGTTGGCACTGCTGTGCACAACCCAGGGCCGTGCACGCTGCGTGGCATGCATTTCTGCTAGATACCTGCACAGCCTGACGCAAAGAGTTCACTACTCCTCACCCAGCCAATGGCCCAACGGTGCCACACCTTCACAAACCGGCAGCAGTCGCAGCTGGCCAAGCAGCCGCTTAAAGTGCGCTTGCCCGGCATGTGTAGCTCACCCAGCCAGTGGTCCATGGGCGCCACAAAGGGCAGGCGCAGCTTGAAGGCGCCCGGCAGCTGGCAGAACTCCACGGGGCCCCAGTAGCGGTCGCACCAGGAAATGAGCTGCGCATTGAGGAGCAGGAGCGGTGCGGGGGAATTGGGATGCTGCCAGCAGCTTGCCAAACTCCACCATCTGTCAAACCTCTCCGATTCATGGTCCTGGAGCTGTCACACCAGAAGGCGAGCTGTTCAAAGAGCACACAGGCGGCAGGGCAGGCAGCACTCCAGCAGGCACACGTGCTGCTCCATGCTTCTTCTGCCTGGCAGTCGAAGCGCTGCCCATTGCACCGCGGCCCACCACCTCCTCTGCATCTCCTCACCCGTGGCATGATGATGGTCCGATTCAGCGCCACCGCCACCGCCAGCGCGGTGCGCAGCTGGCGCAGCTGCTGGGCCACGGCCTGCAAGCAGGATGGCACGTACGTCGACCAAGCGGGAAGGACTGAGAGCTGCAGGCGCCGCTGGTTGGGCTGCCTGGCAAGCCCCAGCAGTCCAAACTCGCTGCCCGTACCTTGCTGCCTCAGCCTCCCATCACCAATGCATGACAGCTCAAATCCCCTCCCAAGGCAGCCACCTCCAAGGCAGCCACCTTCTAAGGGAAAAACATCAACCATCCCCACCTTCAAGTGGAAGTCGATCATGTCCTCCTCCTTCCACTTCGTGGCAAAGCGCTGGCCCTCCATCATGAACTGGCCATAGGGACATGCAAGCAAGGACCTCGAGCGTTGAGCGCTGAGCCAGGCAACGGGTGCCTGGTCTCGCGTCTTTGGCAGTGTAGTGCAAGCGGCAAGCCATGCACCAGCACACCATCCCTAGTCAGGCTGCCCCTCAAAACACAAATGCGGGCAGTGATGAACTGCGCACCTGGTTGTGGTCCTGGAAGCCTGCCGGGGTTTCGGGGTACTGCAGGTCCACGTTGAGGAAGCGGCCCTCTGCAGGGTATGAGAGTATCACTGGACGATGAGGACAATGGGAACCATGCGATCCAGCTGCTCAAAGCACAGAAACCTTCCTGATGCAAGCGGTCACCCCACTCACCGCTATCGTACTCGGGTGGGCCCCAAATGCATGGCTTGTTCAAGTGTTCAAAGCAATGACACCTTCCTTCATGGGCGCACCACTCACCACTGTAGTACTCGGGCGGATCCACCCACAGCATCGCCTCGCGCAGGCGGTGCCGCTTGCCGGCGCTGCCGCCGTATTGGAACGTGGTGTGCACCACGTACGGCTTGACTTGCTGGTACTCAAAGAGGCGCTGCGACAGGCACAGGAGGGGCACACAATGGAGGTACTGAGGGCGGCGTGGGGAGGTGCCAGGGCACTGATGCACAGCGCAGCATGCACAGGGCGCAGCTTGACCAGGGCAGCCAGTGCGCGCGCTTGCAGTGCCGGGCCACTTTGGCAGATCAACACTGGCTGCCCTCAGGGTCCCTCGAGAAGCAGCCGCACAGGCATTCCGATGCACAGACGCAACAAAATGGGTGAGGCAACAAGATGGGTGAGCCGTGCACCCCCCAGGAGCATGCCACCCTGCCTGTCCCTTAGCCCCCTCGAGCACACCTGCACAAAGAAGGTGTGCCCGCTGGCAAACTGAGCAATGGGCAGCACCCCAACCAGCACCGAGTGGTTGGCGGCCCACAGCTGCGGGGCAAGGGGGCAGGGGGAAGGAGTGGGCTTGCAAGGGATGGGGGCAGCTGCTGAGTGTCACCACATACACTCATAGGGTTATGGCATGTGTCTATGCACGCATGACCCATCTCACCCGATGCAACCGTTGTGGGGTGACCGCACCACCCCCACCCCCACCACCACACCCCCAGCTCACCAGGCGCGGCTGGTCGGGCGGCGACTCAAAGGGTGCCAGGCCATCGTGTGCTACAAAATTGAAGACGTTTTGGTCCCACGCCTGCGCAAGCACAGATGGGCGGGCAATGTTGAGCAGTGGGCGATCCTTGCACAACCGCGGCAGCTGCCCTGGTCAGCAGGCGGAGGCCCCTTGAGATGCCGTGGTGTCTCTGCCTGCTAGTCACACCTCATCCCCGGCCCACACACCTTTGAGTCCGAGTCCAGCCGCTGCTGCCACACGTCGATGAAGCGTGTGGTGTTGACACCGTGCCTAAAGAACAGCAGGCCTGCATGAAGAGGTTCGGATGCCACATGCTGGGCCTGAGCTGCTGCCACGCTATTGTATGCGCGGCATGCACCTGCCAGCACGCAGCCTCCGCAGCACTTTCAATCACGCCACAGTGATTGCAGCATTGAATTGCCGCAGTTTGAATTGCAGGAACTGTACCCATCACCCACCAATGTTCATGGCGCTGTGTATCGCATCGACCTGCTCCAGCCCATCGTCCCCTTTTGGGTTGGAGGGCGACAGGTCGTCGGACGATGCTAAGATGTGGGCGGTGGGGTACCGCTCAAAGTACTCTGTGGGGTCTGTTTGTTTGTACATGGAGGGATCGGGAAAGGCAAAACGGTAAACCATGGAGTCTGGCAGATGGCAGGGAGCTATTGGCCACATTGCAGCATGGAATGGGCCCAGGTCGGACCCCGCCCTGCACAGGGGCGGAAGCAGCACACCCCTGCGCTTGCAGCAGCGGTTGCAGGGCCTCAGCTCTCACCATTGATCCACACGGTGTCGACATCGCAGAGGCACAAGTCCAGGTCATAGCCGGTGAAGGTGCGGGCGAGGTCCACCTGAAGATGAGAGAGATAGCTGGCACAACATGGGCCCGCAATTGACGTTTGGTTTGGCAGGTGGTGCCCACCAGGGATCCTGCAAGTTGCATGCCACCAGACGCCAGTTCATCCCCAGCACCAACAAACAGCCACCCACCTTCTGGCGGCCCATCTTGTGGAAGGTGGGCGAGCCCCAGCCAAAGTCGGCGGTACCCAGCCCGGTATCCTCCTTGCCAGAAGCTTCATCGTACATGGCAAACACATTCAGGCCGCGGCTGGCCAGCAGCTGCAGATTGGGAGGGATGGAGGGACGCACGCGTGCCAGCAATGGCAGGAGTTGCTGCTGCAGGGGGCAAGCTACACGCAGCCTTGCACGATCTGCGCCCAGCTCTGCCGCCCCCTCAGCAACCCTCTGCACTGCACAGTGTGTGAAGCAGCCCGGCTGGTCGGTGTCTTCACCGACTTGCCTGGCCCGTCTCTCTGTCCATCGCGCCAACCAGGTAGTTGGTGATACCATGCACCTGCAGAGGTCAGTGAGTAGTGGGCAGTGAGCAGTGGGCAGTGAGCAGTGCCTGGATGTTCTCGGCAGCCGCACGGGGCTGCCCCGCCCTCCGGGCCGCAGCACTGAGCATGCAAGCACAGCAGGCGCCCGGATGTCTCCCAAACCTCGCTCAACAAAGCATCAGCAGGCACAGGCGGCCCCCTCACCCCCATGTGGTGTACCCAATTGAGAACGAAATCTGAAAAGTGGAAATTGGCCCTGCAAAAAAATCGAATTTCGAATTAGAATGATTAATCTTGATGCCTGAAGCCTGCTTGGCAGCCAGGCGGGCAGCCCCGACGCCAGCCGCTCAGCCTGGCGACAGATGCCCTGCTCCAGAAACCTACTCCTCTGTCAGCCGCAGCTCCCCACCCACCCAACTGGCCAATACAGCTGCGGTGCGATGTGCAGCACCCACCAGGTGACGATGATGATGCCATCGCGCGCGTGCTTGTGTGCCAGCTCCCGACTGAGCTGCGGCACCCGATACTCCTCCGTTCCACCGCCGCCCCCACCGCCCGCCTTGCTGCCTTCACCCCCTTGACTGTCACTGCTCCTGCCGTCGCTGCTGCCGCCGCCGCCGCTGCTGCTGCCGCCGCCGCCGCTGCTGCCGCCGCCGCTGGAGGGCATGAGGCCAGCGGCCTGGAGCTTGGCAGCAAAATCAGCAGCATTGGCCGACTCGCGCGCTAGATCGAACAGCGCCGCTGCCTCCTTGGCGTTTGAAACCACGCTGTGTCTGCCCATGGCAGGCATGTGCACCTGGCAGTCAGGCGGGAGGTGTGGTTGAGTTGTTGCGGTGCAATGGGGGCAAGGGGCCACCAGGCAGGCAGTGCGCTCCCTTCGCCGCCGAGATGCAGGCCTGCTGGATCCCTCAGCCAATGCGCGCATGCTCCAGCTCCAACCACCGTGCCATAGCTCCATGGCACTCACCCGCTTGGTCAGCAGGGCCACCAGCAGCGCGCCAGACAGCGCGAGCGAGAGGAGCACCGCCGCTCGGCGGCCGGTGCCGCCGCCGCCGGCGCCACGCCGCGACGGCCTGGCGGTGGCCATTTGTTAGGTACCGCTTGCTCAGGCTCGATCTAGCAATGCCGCCGCATGGTTGTGAGCTGCGTGTGCGCCCCAGGGAGCCCGCTCGGACGAGTTGCAGGAGCCTGCGAGTTGCAGGAGCCTGCGGCGGTTTGGGCGTGTCGAACGATGCTTTGCACAAGTGATCAGCTGCACGAACGGCGTACCAAACGAGCGGCCCCTGCCTCCAGCGTTCGCAGCACTCGCAGCAGCAGGCGACTGCCTGCTCGTGAAGCAGCGGCTGCCGGCCTTCTCGCGCCGCTCTCGCTCACAGCAGCCTGTCACTCACGCTTGACAGCTGAACGGGGCCTGGGTGCGCGCGACCGAGTGAGGTGAGCGCCGCCAAAACGCCTTGGCTTGGTCTGCGCCCCGGCGCTTCACCCGCAGGCGCCCGTGGACAGCCCCAGCCGCCTCAGCTGCGCCCCGCCCCCGTCAACCCTTGCCGCCGCCGCCGCTGCCGCCGACCGCCGCCGCCGCCGCCTGCTCGCCTGCCTCGCACAGGCACGGCGATGTCGGTGGTGGACACCATCCTCAAGACTGTCGGCTACCGCACGACCGACCCCAGCGTGATCCGCTCGCAGGATGGTGCGCTGCGGGGGGATGTGGGTGCTGCCGCGCCCCCCTCCGAGCGGTGCCCGTTGACCGGCCCCCTCCCGCCCAGCACCCGCCTGCCCTGACGCGCACCGCCCCTGCGTCCGTCACCCGCAGTGCAAACCCAGGGCGCAGCAGTGAAGGAGGCGACAGTTGAGGGCCTGGTGGGTGCTGGCATGGCGCTGGCGTGCTCCTCCGTGGTCATCCTGGGCGCCTGCAAGATCTTCCCCCGCTTCAACCGCTCCCTCTCCGTCAGCGGCCGCACCGCGCTCATAGTGAGTGACGCTGCGCTATGGAAACACGGGTTTGTGCTGTGGCCTGGCAGGGTTGGGGAGGGTGGTGGGATTGTGCTGGCTTGTTGGGGCCTGCACCCGTCACTTGAGAGGCGCTGCTGGCATGCAGGGGACCGGTTTGTCCATGCTGCACTTGCTGCTGCTGCTGCTGTGGCTGTGGCTTGCGGTACGCCTGCTGCTGCGGCTGGCTGGCGCGCCATCCAGAGTGGCCTGACGACAGGTTGTGCTTTGCTGCTGCTGTGCTACCCTAGGTCACGCCCGCGTTTGGTGCGTTCTTCCTGCTGGCGGAGCTGAAAATGAACGAATTCAAGAAGATGCGGAAGCACCTGCAGACCCAGCAGTGAACCCCCCGGCCCTGACGGAGGCGGCGGCACTGCTCGCATAGCAGGGGCACCACAACCCTGCCCTTGTTGCCGTGCTCCAGTTTTCCACCACACCTTGTACTCTTGCACAGAACTACCCATGCCTCTCAGGCCCGTTCTTCCCTATCATGGCCCGAAAGGCCGCTCAACGAGTGCTCCACTGTTCTATGCTTCCTCTCATGTTGTGTTGCTACATACCTGCGCTGCTGAATGTCTGCATTTGATTTGTAAGCCCTGCAGGCGGCGAACGGTTGCATTGCATGGGTCAGGCTTTAGGTAGCGCTCACCTAGCCCCGCCACACACTGCCGCAGGTCTGAATTTAGATAGATAGCTCGCTCTGTAGCAGCCCAAAGGGCTGACCTAGGCAGCAGCGCCAGCAGCAGCAGGAAGGCAGCGCGGTGCCGCTCGCACACACAGTGCTCGCACACACCCAGTAGTGTCTGATTGCCAGCAGCAGCCAGCAGGCAGCGCGGCAGCGTGGGCAGGACTGCGATCGATTGGACTGTGCTGCAACAGCAGGAGGGGGTGCATAGGATAGAACTGTTACTTGGAGCTGGATTGCCAGCAGCAGCCAGCAGGCAGCGCGGCACACGCTCCTTGGACTGCGACCCCAACTCTCCTGGGCTGAACTGGCCAGCAGCAGCCTTGCTGGCGGCGCGGCCTTTCATCACTCCCGTTCACTGCTTGGCCATCGGTGCCTGCAGCAGCCACCTCTGCGGCAGTGCGGCACAGCTGGATTCAAATCCCTGACGCAGCTCATAGCTTAGCCATAGCTTGGGGCACACAGCTGAGGGTGCAGATCCCAGCTGGCATTTGGCCCAGTCAAATCCTATCCAGTTTGCTGCCTCACTAACGACTCTGTCACAATGGGCAGCGCCACCTTCCCCACCGAGCGCATCAACAGCGTGGCGGCTGCATCCTGCGCCATCTGGTGCGCTCCATGCTGCGTCTCTTGCTTGCAGCTTGTTGCTGGGGTGCATGGCTTGTTGTTCCGCCTGCATACCTGCTGGGTGGCTGCTGCTGCGGCTGTAGATGCTGCGCTTTGCTGATCGATCAAACCCGCCTACCTGTCATCGCCTACCTGTCATCGCCTGCCTGCCCCGCAGGGCGCTGGTCAGCCTGACGGTGCACCTGGCCAGCCGTGCGCTGTGGCCGGCATACACCAAGGCACTGAGCCCTGCGGAGCGGCGGCAGTGGTGCAACAAGATCGCATGCGGTCTGCACGTGAGTAGCAGCATCCGGTCTGCTGTTGGGCGTGCCATTCTGGAGATGGCTTGTAAGCTGCAGGGGCTGCGCAGCACCTTTGCCAATTGCACAGGTCATCAAGTGCACGCCGCTGCCACACCGCTTGCTCCTCCTGCCGCAGGCTGCGGTGCTGTCGGCAGCGCAGGCCCGCAACCTGCTGGACCCAGTGCTGAATGCCGACCCGCTGCATGCAGTGACGGGTGCGTCGTTGATTACGACTGTGTGTTGCTGCGGGGGTGCAAGGGGCTGCTTGGCGTGCTTGTGGGCAGACACAGCGGGCAGCCCCCCTGCCGTTAACTGCCGCCTTGTGACCTCGCTCCCTCTGGTGCCGCCCTCCCATGCGCTGCAGACTCACACTTCTTCTGGGGCGCGGTGCTGCTGGGATACCTGCTGTACGACACAGCCTACTCCCTGGCCTTCTTCAGCCTGCGCTCCGGAGCGGTCATGCTGGCGCACCACCTGGTGGGCATCGCCGGCTGCGTGATAGGTGCGCATTCATAGAAGCCGAGGGCTTGGTGCTGGTGACAGCAGTGGCTGTTGCGCGCTTTCGGAGGGGAAGATGCGGCTCTGCCTTTCTGCCATGGTGTCGCACTGCCGCTGGCAAGTGCACAGCTGCCCTGACCCCAGCCGTGCTGCTCTGCTCTGCAGGCGTGTACGCCAACAAGCTGGCCCTGTTCGGCATGGCCATCAAGGTGTTCTTCGAGTCCTGCAACCCCCTGCTGCACGTGAGCACATCACCGCTGAGCAGCAGGGGTAGGGTTTTGGTGTGGGGCCAACAGTGAGAGCAGCAGACCAACAACAACCATCCTGCACACCCTGGCCGTGTCTCCCTCTCAACAGGCAGCTGTCGACCCTCCCCTCGGTGCAGGTGCTGGGCTGCATGAAGATCGCAGGCAGAGCGCAGTCGCGGGCCTACCGCACGCTCAGCAAGCTGTTTGTGGGGCAGTTCTTCCTGTTCAGGTGTGTGGGCAGCAACCAGGCTCAGGGCTGCAGGCGGGCTATGGCAGCTGTGGCAGCCAGCCATGTATGCCGGTGCCTCCATTGACACCACCTGCTGTGTCGCATTGCGTTTCACCCGTTGCAGGGTGGCCATCAGCAACGGCTACTTCCTCTGGCTGCTGGCCACCGTGCTGCGCCTGGAGGCCGCGCCCTGGTGGGCCTGGGCAGGTGCGCTCGGCAGACCAATAAGGGAGCACGGCGGTCGTGTCAATGCTGGTCTGTGCACGAGCATGTTGGTTGATGCCGCTGGCTGCCTGGCCCGCAGGTCAGCCCAGCTTGGCTGACGCACCACCGCCGCCCATCGTTCCTGCTTCTTTGCCTGCCCTCCCTGCCCTCCTGCAGGCGTGGCCGTCTTTGGGCTGCTCAACACTCTGAACGCTGTGTGGCTGGTCAAGCTGGTGAAGATGGTAGGCCGGAATGAGCGGCGGGCGCAGGGCATCATGGCAGATGCAGCCCCCAGCAAGGCAGACTTGGCAGCAGCAGCGGTAGCGGCAGCAGGGGGCAAGCCCGGCGTGACAGCGGATGGCACGGCAGCCGTGCGCATCACAGCCACCAGTGCCAAGCTGCGCTGAGGTGGCAGCCGGCTGAGGGTGACTGGCGATGCGGTGCTAACTTACAAACCGCAACTCTGTACTATGCTGTGCCAATACATTGATCTGTATCTTGCTGCCAAATTCAGTCATATAAATTTAATAATACAACAGTCCAGAACCAGAGCAGAGCGTCACAGAAGAGCGTTCGTCAGTGTTGATCCAGGCGCCTGCCACGCAGCTTGTGCATGCGCCCCAATCACGCCAGCTTACGCCAGCTTGTGGCACCGCTTGCCGCCCTCCGTGATGGCGGTGGCACAGGCTGCCAGGCAGGACTGCTGAGAGACTGGGTCTTCCTCCAGCGGCGGTGGGCGCTCCCCAAACACCATCTACCAGCAGGAGTGCGGAGCGAGAGCAAGGCGCCTCGTAAGCGAGAACGGCAGCAACAGTGGGTGATCCGGGCGGTGGAGGGCCGCCGCGCGAGTTAGAATGGCAGCAATGGAGTCGGCTGCGCCAGCTGCGCCAGGCTGGCCAGACAGCACATGGGAGTCGCACTCTACACCTCGAGCCTACCTCGCAGCTGTAGTCTTCAAAGTTGGGCTTCATCGTCAGCGGCATTCCGAGCTGTTCCGTAAAGAAAGACTGCAGTTGCCGGGCGCAGGGTAAGTGGCAGAGGGTGCCCATAGGTGCTGGGCGGTCATCGAGGCTCGGGGCAGTCATCCTGGGCCTCGCCCAACCCCGCGTCTGAGCCCACTGCCACCCACACTCCCTGCCGTGCATCTCACCTGGCAGGGTGCCTTGCACAGGTTGACGCACATGGCCGCGCACCCGCTCTCTGCAAGGTAGCGGCACCGCTCAATCTTGACCGCGCTCATCTGTTGCTGCCCGTCTATCACCGCCGGTGCCGTCTTCATGGGGCCGACCTGCAGCAGTGGGCAGGTGGGGTGCAGGGAAAGGCGTGTGCTACAGGAATTAAAAACACACAAGTGCAAGCAAGTGCATCTTTACAAAGGAGCTGGGCCAGGCGCTCCATAGCGCCACAAGAGTCCACCCACCCCCGAACACCCCCGCCCAGCGGGTGCCCACCAGCCAAGTGAAAAATGCCGGCGTGATGCGGGCGTTCACCTCCGCTCCCCACTTGGAGTACGGGAACAGCCTGCGCAGCAAGGGCAAAGGCGGAATCAATCAGGGATGTCTACAGCAGCGAAAGGGCCCTGAGCAGTAGGTGGAAGTGTGCCACGCGTCCCGGGGCAAACCAGCAGCCGCCAGCCTGCGTGCCAAACTCGCAAGCGCAGCCAGGCCGTCACAAACCGCACCTCCCGTAACGCCCGCCCAGCACCCTCCTCACTTGCGGAACCAAGGCGGCACTTCTGGGAACCCGGCAATGACAGCATCCCGCTGCTCCGCCGCGCTGCGCCCCCGCATCAGCGCTCGCGACACCTCCACCATGCCTTTGAAAGTCTGCTGCCCGTCCGTCCAGCTGCGGCTGCTCTGCCAGCCCGCAATGTTGCCGTACGCGATGCGGCACAGGCCGATGAATGCGATGTCGGTCAGGGAGTCCTGCGCAGCAAGGGGCGTGCCTGGGGGGAGACTGGGAAAGGGGCACCGATGGCTGCAAGCGAATGGCCAGCAGCATGCAACCCATGTTGCCACGAGCATCCCAAACAGCTCTGTTGATGCCGATGCCGAGCCTGGAAGGAGACGACTGCTGCGCACCTTGTACTCTACGATGCGCTGCTCTGCTCCTGCGGCCGGCTCACTGCTGCTGCCGCCGCCGCCGCCGCCGGCGGCAGCGGCCAATACCGCCACTCGTCGCTGCAGCCGTCGCTGCCCGCAGCTTCTCTGCGGTCGCCTCGCTGCATACGACACCCTGCTCTCCCGCTGCGGGCCTGCAAGCCGCGCGGGGCAGCGGCAGGCAGCGCTTGCCTGCATGCCTGCTGCTCCTGACCTCACCACTAGAATTTGTGAGCTGCATAGATCGTCATACTTCTCTACAAGTGCTGCTAGAACTCGAGTGGGTGGGGCGGCGGGCGCTGCTGAGCCTGCTGCCTGACGCGGTTGGTTGGCCTTTGGAAAGGTGCCACCCTGGCATTGCTGGTGTGATTCTGCAGCCACGGACTGCGGATGAAGAAGCATGGCAATACCAGCTATTAGTTTGGCAACAGTGCCCTGTTGGTCAGCACCATAGACGTCGACGTCGAACCGCAACACGCGATGCCCCGGACGCTTGGCCGTGCTGGCCTGCTGGCCTTCCAAATACAACCCTGGGTTGGGTAACTCAGTAACTTCAGCATCCGATCTATAACGGGCCAGCAGGGCGACCAGGACGGGTGGGCAGCGTCAACATGCTGCACCACGCTGAGCCGTCGCGGCGGGGCAAATGCGGCGGCAGCTGGTGGCCCCCCGCGATACCGGCCCGGTTCAGTCTCATCTGTGTTCATCATGCATCTCTGACACACAGGACAGCCGCAAGCAGTCGTTGCCTATGGGGCCGCGGCGCTGGCAACCGAGAGCGGCGCAGCTGCTCGCGACCCTCCTGTTCGCGGCGGTCGCTTCATGCGGAGCTGCTGGCGTGCCGCCCATCAGGGTCGGGCCTGCGCAGGTGCGCGCCCGGGTGGTTGGGTGCCGCCGCCGTCGGTAGCCGCCTCCACTCCAGGACGCTGGCCGCCTCTCCTGTCCAGCGAGCCACACCGTTTCTCGCTTGCTTGCCCCATGCAGGCGCAGGCAGCCGCTGTGGGCAACGCATATGAGCAGGCGCGAGCGGCACTGGCAGCGCTTGGCAACGCTGGCGGCATTCCCGCCAAAGCACCCGCAGCTGCTGCTGCAGCAGCAGCGGGCACACCACGGCCCAGCCCCCCGCCGCCCCTCAAGAGGCCCGGCACAGCAGCAGCAGCAGCCACCACCTGCACAGATGCTCTCGCAACAACCTTCTGTGCGGACAAAGGGCAGCTTGGCGACAAGTTTTACGCTGCTGTGGCATTCAGCTGCACGTGGGTGTTCATCGTTGGTACTGGGCAGGGCGGCGATTGTTTGTTTGTGTGTGCTGGTAAGGCAGGCACCATAGGTGGCCAGAGTCGCTGTGTGCAGCGCTGCTGCTCTCCTGGCTGTCCTCCAAAGCTACCCCGCCTGCTCCCCACTGCCGCAGATGTGCCTACCGCTGCGTGAACGGCCGCGGGTACGCCTACGCCTGCCAAACAGGGCTGCAGTTCAACA
>VIYQ01000111.1:0-11712 GCA_009928355.1 Chlorella sp. CH2018
GGGGGCGGTTGGTGAGGGACACAGGGAGCCAACGGCAACCGCAGCCGCGCACTCCAACAGCATGCCAGGCAGCAGCGGCAGCCCGCATGCCTTCCCTCGCACCCACCTGCTCGGGGCCGGACACACCAAAGCCCACACACACCGCCTTGTCGGTGACCTGAAACGATGTGATGGACAGAAGGGTGCTGTGTTGAATAGATACGAGCAGCGGCAGCAGCGTCCAGGGCCACACCGGAGGTGAGCTCGCCGCGCCGCATCAGCCGAGGAGGCTGCACTGCGCAGGATGCAGGTGCATAGGGTGCCCAACAGGGCGCATCCCTTCCCACCTGCTGCAGCTGCTTGATGAGCGACTCCACGCGCGTCTCCATGTTTGTCCGCGCACCCGTCACACCTGCGCAGCAACGGGCAAATCACAGGTGGGTTGCAGCGCACGTGGCGGCCGCAGGTGGGTTGCGTGGCGGCCGCAGGTGGGTTGAGTCGCACTTGGCGGCCGCAGGTGGGTTGCGACGCGCTTGACGCTAGACCACCGGCTATGCCAGGGCCTGACCTCCCATGTGTGCATGCTGCTGCAGCCAATGCCGCACAGCACGCCGCAGCAGTGCAGCGGCACAGCAGTACCAGCAGCGGCGCTCACCGGTTACGGACACGAGGTACACAAAGCCCTGGCTGCTCTGTGCGATGCGGCGCATGCGATCCTGCTCGTGGGCGGATAAGGCAGAGTGGGAACGTGCCATTGTTGTGCCGCTGCTTCTCACTTCGCTTTGTAGCCCGGCCAGCACCCTGGGTGTAGCATGTGCCCGAGTGCTGCACTTCTCGCAGCCACAGCCAGCAGGCCTGCAATGGCAACCCACCTGTGGCGTGGTGGGGGTGGTCAGCAGCACCAGCTCCAGGCCGTGCGACTCGGCGACCTTGCGGATCTCGGGGGTCTCTTCCAGGGGGATGTCCGGCACCAGCAGGCCTGCAACAACAGTTGGCAGTGCATCTCGATCAGAAGGCGGAGCAGCGACGCACGCAGCCGGAGCGCAGCTGATGGCACCCACGCAGCCCTCAACAGCCAGTGCAAGCAAGCTGGTGCACCTCAGCCCAAGCCCAGCTTAGCCACAGCTCAGCCCAGCCCGGCCCAGCCCGGCCCATAATGAGACCAGGCCATGTTGAGCCCAGCCGCAGGCAGGCCTCACCCGAGGCGCCCGCCTCCTTGGCCTGGCGGCAGAACTTGTCCAGGCCGCGGGCCATGATGGGGTTGTAGTACGTGAACATGACGATGGGGGCCTTGATGGCCGCGCTGGCCTCCCGCACCACAGCCAGCACCTGACGAGGGTAAAAAAAGGAGCGGCGGGGAGGCGAGGCAGTTGGGGCCGGGAGGCACGCGCTCTTGCTGGTTGGCTGTGACAGCGTCGGCACAGCAATCGCACAATGACGCTGACTGCAGACCCATGCGATTGTGTAGCCCAACAACAAGGCAGCATGGGGCTTGCACCCCTCCCCGCACCTTGTCGAGCGTGGTGCCCTGCTGCAGCGCGCGCGTGGCGGCCGCCTGGATGGTGGGGCCGTCCGCCAGGGGGTCGGAGTAGGGCACACCCAGCTCAATCACGTCAGCGCCAATCTGCAGCAGGGGGGTCGAGATGCAGGAAGTGGGGCAGATGAGGCAGCAGGTGCTGAGGTCGACAGCCGCCAATGCCTGCCCCACAGCCACCGTGCGAGTCATCCAGCATGGTGCCTGCCCAGGACAGCAGCAGCAGCAGCAGCACCGGCAGCAGCCTTGCTTGGCCTGACATCAAATGCACACCAGCACCGTCACTCGCAGCTCACCCCAGCAGCACCCCTTCAACAGCCCCTCACCTCATCCAGCTTCTTCAGCGCCTCCACAGTGGTGCCGGCATCGGGGTCGCAGGCCACCAGGAAGGGGATGAAGGCCGCCCTGTGCATTGGTATTGGGTAGCGGGCAAGTGGTGCTTGGTGAGCGGCATGCCGGCGAAGATGCGACAGGACGACAGCGGCAGAAACTGCCGACGAGCGGCAGCAGATGGTCAGCGGGCGGCGACATGGTCGGCCGCGGAGCACTGCAAAACGAATCTGGCCTTGCTTCCATTGCTGCTTCCATCACGCATCATGCTTGCAGCGCCCACGAGCAGCAATGCACGCGGATTAATGGCGACATCAGCCCGCAGTGGCGAGCGGCGGCGGCGGCGGCCGAGGGCGGGGCGCACTCACTTGCCCTCCGCCTTGAGCGCCGCCATCGTGCCGCTGACCGACTTCTGGGCGGTCGTGGAGACTGCCATGGCGGCGACGCGCACCAGCGACGCCCTGCCCGCCCGCTGCACCCTGCTGCTGGCTGCGCGCTGGCCGCTGGCGGGCCGCTGCGGGCGTAGCTGCTGCGGAAGCACCGCCACGGCGGCAATGCGCTTGCTGCAGGGCACAACCACGCTGCAGGCGGCCGTGGCGGTAAAGGCGGACATGGCGCGGCTCCGGCAGGGACGGGGGGCCTGTCCAGTGCACCACCGACCGATCCTATGCTGGCGCCAATTGCGGAGAGGCGGGATGTGCACGCCCACCCACTCGTTGCATGAGCCACGGCAGCGCGGGTGGCCGCCATCCCGGCCCCGGGGCGCTGCTCCACCATCCATCCACCTGCCCCAGTTTGCACGGGCGCCCGCAGGCCCCACCGGCAGGGTGGACATGCAGCGCACTCTGTGAGCCTCCTGCCCGCTGCTGGGCCGCCCACCGCCCTCCCAGACGAGAGGGCAGTGTCGGAGGCCGCTTTGTCTAGCGGATGGGGCGGCGCAGGCGGACGGAGGCGGCGGCTGGCCCGCCCGCTCCGCCGGCGGCGGCCACTAGCACTGCGGTGGCCGAAGTTCGGGCCCCGGCGGCTCTCGACCGTGGCCAGCTGGCCGACTGCCTGTCCCAGACCAGCAAGATTGCAGCAGAGTGCAACTCCATACTGCGGGACCTGCTGCGCGGCAGGTGCGGGTGGGCGGCAGGTGGTGGGCCCGGGTGGCCGGTCACCAAGCGCTGCCGCCCGTGCCGGCCATCCCTGACGGGTTACGTGGAACACGCATGTGCTCCGCGTTGCACAGGAACGAAATGCAGTGCGGCTGCCTGCATTACGCTGACCTCCACCCACACATACTGCTGCCAAAGTGCGCTCAGTCAGTGTGCTGCGCGTCTCATCGCCGCTGCCGCTGCCTCCCCGGCCACACACGCTGCTGCAGGTCGCCGCAGCACCAGGACCTCCAGCGCCTGGCCTCCCAGGTGCTGATGGGCCAGTCCCTGGGCCTCACAGACCTGCAGCGCAAGATGGAGAGCCAGCAGGCCACCCTGGCGGAGCTGCTCAAGATGCTCAAGCCCGCCTCGGCGGCGGCGCTCAGCAGCATGGGGGTGAGCGGCGCACTGAGTGCCGCGGCACTGGGCCAAGACGTAGCGGCGGCGGGCGAGGCGACGGCCGCGCTGGCCAGCTATGGAGCGCAGCAGCCCAGCCTGTCCATTGTCAAGGGCTGGGACGCGCTCAATGTGCTGGCCGCGGCGCCGCCGCGGCGACGCAAGGGCCAGGCAAGTGGCTCAGTGGAGCGTTGTGGGCTGCCGTTGACGGGCTAGAGTGCAGCTGAGAAGCTGGTAGGGTGTGTTGCGCTCGTGCCCAGCTGCAGAAGCAGTTGCGATGCAAGCCAGCTGGGCTGTGCTTGTTAGCGAGCGCAGCCTCACTGGCCCTCTCTCACTTGCCTCGCCTCCCGCAGAAGGTGGACCGGCGGCCGGAGAGCGCAGGCAGCGGCGGCGGCACCAAGCGGGAGCGGTGTGTGGGGGTAGAGACGTATTGGCGGCAGCTGGACCCGGCGCAGCGGCGGCAGCTGCTGAGCGTGCCCCTTGTCAAGATGGTTGAAGGTGGGTCCTTTTTCTTTTTATTGTTTTCAAGAAGGTAGAAGGTGACTGTTTTCCTTTTTCTTTTCAAGGTGGTGGAAGTTGAGGGAGGGAAACACGCAACATACGCTGCCTGCCATCCGTCCTGCTGCCCACACTTGCCGACAAGCGGTGATGCAGCTTGACGCGGGCGGTGGGCAAGCGATGTGTGCACAAGCTGCCGCTCTGACCGCACTCCACACATACACATCCTACTGCTTTGCAGCGGTGCGCGCGGAGCAGGGGGAGGAGGGGGTGCGAGACTTGGCAGAGGGCCTGGCGCTGCTACGCCAGCAGGGCGGGCGCTACGCTGCCTACTGGCGCTGCCCCTGCTGCGACACGCGCCTGCTCAGCGCCGAGGCCTTCGTGCAGCACCTGCAGGCGCGCATGTTATGATGGGTAGCGTGCCAGCTGCGTGCATTCGTTTGCTCGCTGCTCAGAGGAAGCCTGCCAGACGCCCTTGGCGGGTTGAACCGTCCCGTTGCTGTGCACGCGGCGCATTGAGATGTGTTGCCGGGCGCATGCCGCTGACCATTTGTACCACCTGCTGTGTTTGTACATTCCTGCTGCAGCTGTACCACGAGGAAGTGCAGTACAATGCAGACGGCGCGGCGGTGCAGTGCACCAAGTGCCTCAAGGAGGTGCGCACGGCTGCTGGACGGCGCTGTTGTTGGCAAAGCATTGCTTTGCGCGCGCCGGCTTGTGGAGCATGGAGCGCAGCATTGCCGAGCTGCTGAGCCATGCCGCTGTCGATTTCCAGTGGCTGCCTCCGCTCCTCCTCATCTCACCTCATCGCTCGTTGTGTCTGAACCCTTGCTCTGTGCAGGTGGTGGGTGCGCACTACCAGAACGAGGAGCCCGGCTTCCCCACAGTCGTGTTGTGTATGAACTGCTGCTGGGAGGAACAAATCATCCAGGCCTCTGGTGCAGAGGACAGCAGCAGCGCCATGCAGCTGCGCATGCCGGCGCCGGGGCAGCGCCTGCTGCCGCCGCTGGCGAGCGGCAGCGGGCAGGACGGCAGCGGCGGGCGCTGGTCCTGGCTGGGCGGCGCGGCGCGAAGCGGCGTGGGCGGCGTGGGCGGCAGCGGCATGGTTAGCAGCGGTGACGGCAGCTCTGACGAGTCTGAGGATGGTGGGGCACCTGGCGGGCGGCGGCAGCGGCGCCGCACCAGCGGCAGCAGCCAGGCCCGCCTGCAGCAGCTGCGGCTGCAGCAGCAGATGGAGGAGCAGGTGTACTCTGCGGGCGGCCTGCTGGCGGCGGTGGCGCGGCGGCTGGACGGCTTGGCACTGGAGGCAGCGGCAGGCGGCAGCGGCAGCGGCAGGCGGCAGCCGTTTGAGGAGACGCTGCTGAATGTGGTGGGGCAGGCTCAGAGAATACTGAGGTGAGCTGGCCAGCTGGCTGAGGTGGGCTTGGGTGCTGTCCGCCCCGCTCGTGCTGCACGCTTGTTATGGAAATGCGCGGTGCCTCCTGCCCTCAACGTGGGGGCTCGGCACAAGCATCACCCAACGCGCTCACGTGCTGGCCACCCCCAACAGCCAACCGCCCTCCCACCATCTGCGCCCCTGCTTCCTACCCTGCACAGCGTGCCTGCCGGGCCCGACGAGGAAGGCGGACTGGATGAGAAGGGCCAGCTAGAGATGGCTGCCCGCCTGGCGGCACCCGAGCAGTTCCCCAACCAGGAGGAGCAGCTGCAGGTGTGTGCGGTCATGGGCAAATGCTCGTGTGAACTTGTTGCTTTAGGTGTGGGGTCTGAAGGTCATGCCGGGGGGGCAGCTGCACATGCGCGCGCATGCGTGTGTGCTTCGCAACGCTGCCATCAATCAGGCCTGCAAGTCGAGGCACATGCCTGTTGCACTGGGCTGCCTGTTCTGCAGTGGCACTGCTTGCATTGTGGAGCATTACCCATCCCACCTCCTCTCTGTCTCCCCACGTGCAGGGCGCGCTGTGCTTCCTGTCCTCTCAAGAGCTGCAGTGCCTGCTGGGCTATATCATCACGCGGCACAGCTCAGCGCTGGGGCCCCGCTCCGGTGCCGGCGCTGCCGGCAGCGAGCTGCTGAGCAGCAGCAGCGCGGCGGCGGCGGCAGCAGCTTCCAGCAGCGGCAGTGGGAGCAGCGGGAGCAGCAGTGCAGGGGATGATGCCACCGACGAGGAGCAGGAGGGCAGCATTACTCCAGACCTGGCCAGCCCCAGCCAAGTGAACCGCGCGCTCGCTCTGAATCGCGCGGATCTGCCGCCCGAGCCCTCGCTTGCCAGCTACGACCCTGGCTGCGCCTCGGTGTTTCAGTTTGCAGCAGACGCAGGCGGCGGCAGCGGCGGCGGCGACGACAGCGGCAGCGGCAGCCCAGGCCGCGCGCTGCTGCGGCAACAGCTGGTGGCCGCGGCGCAGCAGCCGGGCTCGATTTTGGCGGAGCTGCACTGTGGACGGGAGCTCAGGTGGGTGCTAGTCAAACCAAGTCTAATCAGAGGAGCTGTTGGCAGAGCGTGCATGCAGGGAAGAGAGCGATTGTGTTCAGACAGAGGGAGAGAGAACGGGCCTCAGCACCGGGCTCTTCTGGCTGGCGGAGTGGCCTGGCTGTGTGCCACGTGTCCACGCCGTCCTCACCTGGCTTGCGGGCCTCCCTCTGTTGCCTGCAGCGGGAGCGAGGTGCTGGAGCCGCACCCCTGGTGGGTGGACCATCTGTCCCACAAGGTGAGAACCGGCGATGCCTTGCTTGGCCTGGCACCGCTTGGCCTGGCAATGGCTTGGCCTGGCACTGCTTGGCCTGCTGCCTGCTGCTGGTGCAGCAGCGGCCGGCTGTGCCACATGCGTGCTGCCCCGTGATGTTCGCCCTTTGGACTGGTGTGAAAAGGTTGCGCTTCCAGCGCTGCATGCGCCTGACCTCCCTCTCACCTCCTCCCCCGATGCACCCACCTTTCCTGCTCTCAGTCCTGGCACGACTTCCCGGCCGATGGCTCGGCAGAGATCTACCTCCTGCAGTGGGTGTACGGCAATGTGGCACACGCCGGCACAGGTGCGGGCCTGGGCTGGTGCCTGCGCTGCCTCCGTGGCCCCAGATGCCTGTCTGCGCTGCTATCTTTGCTCCCGGATGCAGGCCGCCTGCCTGTCTACATCTCGGGAACCCGGCTGCTGCTGCCCTTGCAAATGCCAACCCTCGTTCCAGCCTCACACCCTCCCCTCCAACATCGCAGAGGAGTTTCTGGAGCGGCAGCGCCTGGCCACCGGCCCTAAGGGCTGCGACGCCACAGTCATGTCCTGCCTCTCCGAGCTGGCCGAAGTGTGGCGCCAACTGGCGGCTGCCACCGCTCGCAAGCGCCACCTGCAGTCGCTGCGGGACGGCGTGCGGGAGGAGGCGGCGGCGGTGCGGTCATTTGAAGAGGCAGGGGCAGCAGCGCTGCACAGCCAGGTGCGGATTGGGGCCACAGCCAGGGGGCATGAAAGGGCAAACACATGGCGGCAGTGTGGCTGTTTGAAGAGGCGGTGGGATGCCTCGAGGTGGTGATGCCTTGCGCCGCCTGCCTCCCTGTTTGGGCACAACTGCTCTTCAAAGCACTTACCCAACATTTGCTCCCTCCTCCTCATTTGCGCAGGCAGCTGAGTTCTTTGATGAGGTGGGCGGCAGCAGCAGCCCACGCAGCAGCGCGGCACCCAGCAGCAAGGAGGACGGCAGCGGCGGCCGATGCAATGGCGGCGGCAATGGCGGCGGCGGCGGCGGCATCCAGTGGTCGCAGCGCGCTCTGGGCAAGCTGCAGCGGTTCCACCAGCTCAAGGATGAGAGCAGCATCCGGTGAGTGGGGCGCGGGCTGATGGGGTTGGGTTGGGTTGGGTTGGCTTGGCTTGGCTTGGCTTGCAACTGGCCGGTTTTGTGCATCGTGGGGGCTTTGCAAGGGAGCAGGCAGCAAGGGGGCCAGGGTGCTTCAGAGGCTGCACGTGGCTGCACCCGCATGGAGCTCCCCCACCCCTTCGTGCACAAGTGTATAATCAATCGTACTCACCCCTGGCCTGCTGCTCAACCTGCCTGCCTTCCCCTGCAGGTATGCCCAGGCACTGATTGACCGAGAGGTGGCGGTGCTGGAGCTGGCGGAGGAGGTGAGCTGGGGCCAGTGTTGCTGTTATTGTAATGCGCGGATGGGTAGAGCTGGCTCCTCATTTAGGCATGCATGGTTGGAGCTGGGTGAGGAGACGAGCAGGCGGCTTGAGTTTGTGCTGCAAGCACACAGCAAATGGTGGGCCCCCAGTGGCTGCCAGGGACAGTGGCTCAGCCTGGTCGTGCTGGGCGGTTCCCGGGACCCTCCCATTACTGTTGTTTCTTGTTCTCCTCTCCCTCTCCTGCCCACAGATGGACCTGCACGAGCTGCAAGTGGCCAGCAGCGAGGTCGCTTCCATCGAGTCAGCCCTGGGCGACGCGCGGCGCAGCGTGGCGGAGGCGGAAGCGGAGCGGCAGCGGCTGGCAGCCGAGGGGCCGGCGGCGCATCGCAAGAAGGATCTTCTGGACAAGGTGGGGTGAGGGGGACTGAAGTGACTTGCAGTTCAAGCTGTGGTGCGCAAATGGCTCGGAATGCCTGGTAGCCCACGAACAGCTCACACGGTACACACGCTCAAACCGTCCATACCACCTGCATCCCTCTCCGGCAGGTGAACAAGGAGGCGGAGCACCGGCAGCGGCTCCAGGAGCTGCAGCAGCGCATCACCACTGGCCAGGAGCGCATCTTCACAGGTCAGCTGCTGTGGCCGCCCCCAGAGTGCTGAATGAATGCTTGCAAAGGGTGGTCAGTTGGCATTGGACACGGTGTCAATTGGGCAGGGCCAGGAAGGCACCTTGGCAGACAGGACAGAAGGAAGGCAAGGCGACTCGCTGGCATGCAGCGGGCCATCCTTGCATGTTCATGCCTGCCTGCCCGGGCCCTGGCTCACCGTTGCTGACTGGGCTTCATGTTGGGCTTCCCCTTGGTTGGTGCCCCTCTGACAGAGGAGGGCTTCCTGGCGGACGCGCGCAAGCGGCACGACAGCCTGGCTGCGGACCTGGCAGAGGTGCGCGGGTGAATAGCCTTGCAGCTCAAGCTCGCCTGCACCTTCAACCTGAGCCTGAGAGCTGCACCTTTAACCTCAGCCTGAGGGCTGCACCTTTAGCCCAAGCTTGAGAGCGCCAACGGCCATGCTGGCCTGCTGTTGTGGGGGCTCTCTCAGTGTGGGAGGAGCTCCTGTTGTGCTGCCTGCTCGCCGCCACAACTTGCTGTGGCGCTGTTGGCCCTCCCGTCTCACCAGCCCTGCCCCTCATCTGTCCCTCTCAGGTGCGCGGCGAGCTAGCTGCCTTTCTGGAGCGGCGAGCGGCGCTGGACCGTGCCTGCCACGACGTGCTGACTGCCCAGGCAAGCACCGGAAGAATGGTGGGAGTGGGATCGACTGCCCAGCAAATCCAACGGCCTGAGCAGCAGCTGCCCTCAAGAAGCATCGCCCGAGAGCCTGCAGCCCACCAGCATTGCTGAGTCTGCTCTCACCGCCGCCATCTCGTTTTGTTGGCTCGATTGCGCAGGAGCGCGACCGCGACCAGCAGCTGACCGACGCTCATGTGGACCAGCGCATTCGGTGAGCAGCTCTGCACAGCAGGCTGAAGCACCGCATCTCACACTGTGGGCCACCCAATGCGCCCCTCTGCGTGCATGATGCCAGTCCCACCGTGGCCCATGCTCAACCCATGCTCAGCCGCCCGGCATGTTGGCCTGATCTGCTGCGCATGGTTTGTATACCTGTTGTTCACCTGGTGTTCACCTGTTGTTCGCCTGCAGGGCGGTGTGGCAAGTGGTGACAGGCGTGGCGGATGCCATCCGCCTGCTGCACGACCGCTACGCACCCGATGCCCAGAGCCGGGAGGCAGAGCGACACATCCGCTGCACGGGTGAGGAGGCGCAGATGAGATCTCTCGGTGTTCTCTTGTGCGTGGGCTCATGACGGTTGAACTGGGAAACTGGGGATTGGTGAGCGCACGCTGTCTCCGCCTGGAGTTCATTTTTTTATGTTGATCAACCGGCCTGCGCACAACCCACACCCCCGCTTTGCAGGCCTGGCACAAGGCGTCTGCGATGAGCTGGAGGAGCGTGCCTCCGCTTGGTGGGCTGACCTGGACAAGCTGCGGCGCAGGGCCGTAGACCTGGCCTGCTCCGATGCCTCGGCCACTGTGGAAGCGGCAGCGCTGGAGGTCATCCGTGCGCAGGTGGGCTGGGCGGGGTGCACACTGAACTGGCCGGCTGTGTGCTGAAGCTGCACCTGTGTGAGGCACGTGCTGCTGTGCTGTTAGTTTCCTGGGGGGCCTGCCACTGCAATGGCCGCATAGCCGCCACCTGATGCCCGGACGTGCTCCTGCCAAACCCTGGATGTGTGTTGCGCTCTCATTTGTTGTGCAGTTGGAGGAGGCGGCGGTGGCTGCGCGCGAGGCGGCCACGCTGAGCCTGCTGCGCGAGCTGGAGGCGGAGGAGGCGCAGCGCGCCAAGAAGGTGCGGGCTAGCATCTGTGGCAGTCTCTGCGGCTGGATTGCCCTGTGCCACTGAAGTCGGATGCAGGGCAAACGTGCATGCTTTGCAATGGCTGGCCTCCTTCAGCCGTCACCAAGCTCCTCTGAACCGCCTGCCTGCCTGCCCCACCCGCCTGCCGCAGGCAACTGAGGGCAAGAAGGGCAAGAAGAAGAAGAAGCGGGGCGGCAAGGCAGCTGACGAGGAAGAGGAGGAGGAGGCAGAGGAGCAGCGGTCGTCGGCGGCAGCCAGCGTGGCCGGGCAGGCATCAGCGGCAGCGGCAGGCAAGCCCGGCGGGAGCGGCAGCGGCAAGGGCGGCGGCGGCAAGGGTGGCGGCGCAGCGGGCGGCAGCGGTGATTCGGCGGCGGTCAAGGCGGCTGCGCAGCAGCTGATAGACAGCCTTGAGTCGCTGGCACCTGAAGTCAGGCAAGTCCTCTGGTGGTGGTTTGCTGCCCAGGTTTGGTGCTGGTGCATGCGGGGAGCAGCCCGGTCGGCCAATGCATCGGCATGCCAAGGGCTGTTGCCGGCTCTGCATGCTGCACGATTGGCTCTAGGGCCTGGCCCGCACCACCAGTGATCAGCTGATCAGCAATCACCTCCTGCACTCATCCGCTGACGCACCCTGGTAATCCCGTATGTGCAGGGCTGAGCTGGAGTATGAGGCGGCCCTGGAGCGGCGGCGGCAGGAGCTGGAGGCGGAGCGGCAGCGCGCAGAGCAGGAGATGCTGCGGTGGGTTGGCAGGGGTATTATCCCGTGTGTTTGCCTTCAGATTACCTTCATTCTCCCAAGGGATGCCTTCAGAGTGCTGCTGCTGGCCATGCTTGTTTCTCCCAATATCCACCCATCCCTTGGGGTTTGCCTTGGGCGCGCATGCTGTTGCAGATGTCCGGGTGCTGGGGGCGGCTGTCGCCGCCGGGGCACTTCCCATGCTGACCCCTTACAACGCTGCCTGGAGAGCTCCCGCCGGCCTGGCGCATTTGCCGTATGCTGAACCCTTCTCTACCCCGTTACTGCTGTGCAGCATGGCGCAAGAGGCGTCCCTTCGGGAGCTCCAGCAGCAGCCAGCGGCAGGCGGCAAGGGTGGCAAGGCGTCCGGCAAAGCGGCGGCTGGCAAGGCTGCCACGCCCAAGTCGCCCAAGCAGGCAGCATCAGGCGATGCCCGGTCAGCGCCTGGCACACCCAGCAAGGCCAAGGCAGCAGGTGCAGCAGCGGCAGCCGGAGGCGGCGGGCGGGTGATCACTGTGGCAGTGGCAGCAGTGCGGAACAAGGGCGGCCTCAACAGCCAGCCAGCATCCCCCCCACCGCCCCCGCCGCCCATTG
>VIYQ01000112.1:0-40570 GCA_009928355.1 Chlorella sp. CH2018
GCTCCGCCCCGTTTTCCGCGGCCGTAAGGCCGCCACCCAACTTGTAAAAAAATGCCGCTGCCGCTGCCGCCACTGCCGCTGCCGCTGCCGCTGCCGCTGGCGCTGCGGGGGCCTTGAGCGTGCTTGCAGACCTGCTGCCAAACGCCGGTGTTCATGCGCTTTGCAGGTTGGCGGCATGCGGTATAGCTTCGACCCGACCCTTCCCGAGGACTCCCGGCTGGTCACCGCCCAGCTGCTGCCCTCTGATGGCGGCAGCCCGGTGCCGCTGGCTGGCTACGACGGCCCCATCCTGCTTGCGACGCCAGACTACAATGCCAACGGCGGCGACAAGTGAGCTGGCCGGTGTGGGGCATGATGCCACAAAGGTGTTGCGAAGGTGCTTGCCAAGTGACATCAGTGATGGTTGGCCTCGCTAGGCACAGCCTCCGCAAGGCACTGCATAATGCATGATTGACGTCCCAACCCGGCCCTCCCGCCCCCTCCACCCCGCAGCTACACAATGTTTGAGAGCGCTCCGCTGGTCTATGACAGCTCCACACTGGTGGCCAGCATCCTGTCCGACTACGTCACCTTTGCCTCCCCAATCGACATCGTCGCTCAAGGCCGCATCATCAACTGCGCCCAGAACGCCACTGATGCTCTGTGCACTGCAGCGCCAGCGCCCGCCTCAGCGCCGGCCAGTGCCGCAGCGGCGGCTGGCTGGGGCAGCGTGGCCCAGCTGGTTGCTGCAGCGGCGGTTGTCGCCGCGCTGCTGCTGTGATTGCTTTAACAATACACTCTTTTGGAACCCCAGCGTACTGTTTTCGCACAACCCTGCAAGCACTTTTTGCACTACCACTTATCGTTGGTTTTTGAGTGTTCTGCGTTGCGGCCCTGCCTCCACTGCTCCAGCTGTGCCGCAACGCAAGCACCATCCCACCACTGATCAATGGCTTTTGAGTGTTCGGCATGGCGGCGCTGCCTCTGCCGCTTCCAGCCGCAATGTGAGCACCATCCCATCAGGACATCAAGTACACAATTGACCCCAGGCCCAGCAGCACTAGCAAGCGATTGGCGGTAGTCTGCTCGACCTCATACTCTGTAATGTGTTTTTGAGCATGCGACCATCACAGATGGAGCAACAGCCTGGGAAGCGCTGCCTGACGAAACGCAACGTGTCAGCTGGGCGTGCGGGGCAGAGTGAGCCTGACATGCCTGGCAGTTGGGAATGTAAGGCTGCCATGACTGTGGACGCCATTGTCCCACGTCACACGGCGACTGGGGTGGGCTGCATCACGAGCCAGGCCAGCTTGGCCGTGCTGCGCCTGCCGCTGCCGCTGCCGCCGCCCGACCCCTGTTGAATCGGGTGGCGAGCGAAGCGCCTGGCTCTTTGCCAGATCGAGTATCCGCGTCTCCCCCTTTTCTTTGGCTGGCGTATGCGTTGAGCGGCATAGCTGAGGCTGGTGCCCGCCCGCAAGCGGCCTGCTGTGCGCCCTGCGGCGCTCTCTTGCGCTGCTGGGAGGCAGACAACGCCATTGATAAGCTGTGCAGGGGGGCGGTGGGTCGCGGAGGCACCCCCGCCGCGGCGGCGGCAGGCGGCAGACGGCGGCAGCTGGGAGGGGTAGCGGCGGCCAGCGCCGGAGCTCCCAATGAGTGCCTGCTTCCGGGTGGGTGCGGGAGCTGGTAGTTGTGGACTTTTGAGTGTCAACCAACTAGTTTTGCCGAGCCTTGAACAAGCCCCGATGGGCACCGCCGCTCCCGACCGTGCCCCTCACCGTGCTCCTCTGGCAGGTCACGTACACGTGCGACGGGCACAAGAAGCTGCGCAAGAACTGGAAGTGGTGCGCTGCTGCTGCTTCTGCTGCTGACGGCCGTCGGCGTTTGTTTGATTCGGCAATGTGCCCCTTTGCACGCTGCGCCTTCGCCGCGCCGATGGCCAGCACCCACAGTGGCCAGCACCCGGGTTCTTGAAGCCGTGTCTCCCCTCTTGCCCCCTCTCACTTCCTGCGCGGCTTTCGTGCTGCAGGCTGGACGGCTTCGCCACACAGAGCGGACGGGATGCCAAGCTGTTTGACGAGAGCGGCACAGTGGTGGCTCTGGGCCGCTTGCAGGTGAGGAGCTGGTCAGCACCCACAATCGGCGGTCATCAGCCCCCACCTGCCTGCTCCTGTCTATCCTGCCCGTTCTGATCATTGTGAGGGTGCGGTGCTGCCTGAATTGCTTGGTGTTGCCTGCTCGCTTATGGGACCACCATCCCTTGCAGGAGGGCGAGGCCCTGGCAGAGGGAGAGGAGGTGTCGCGCTCCTTTGGCCAGAACATCGTGGTCGCTGTGGATGCGCCCTGCTCCCCAAGCGAGATCCACGGTGGCGGCGGCGGCGGGGGCAGGGAGGAGGCAGCAACAGCCCCAGCAGCAGCGGCAGCTGCGGCTGCTGCTCTGAAATCGCGGCCGCCTGCTGTGGTGCTGCGCGGCAGTGGCGGCAGCGGCAAGCGGCCTGCCTTCAAGGCGCCACGCCCCAAGCCACAGGACACAACTCTGGCTGCAGCAGAGCCTGCAGCGCAGCCATACGCGGCAGCAGCCGCTCTGGCCGCCCCCGCACCGCAGCGGCGGCCCTTCCAGGCTCCGGCTAGGCAGCTGGCAGCGCCAGAGCTGAGTGCGGCCGGCATGCCTCACATGCCTCAGCGGGCGATGCGCCGGCAGGGACCGCTGCTGGGCGGACCGAGCTTGGGCGCTCCAGCCAACCAGGCGCGGTCAGGTGAGAGCGGCAGTTGGTGTCTCATGGCTGTATTGTAGCGCACTTGCCCATTTTGGATGCAACCCGGTTCAATCGTGACTGGGTGCACCCACCTGCCAACAGGTAGCGACATCCTGGCCCTGCTGACCGGCCGAGCGCCGCTGCCCAGCGGCCAGACTGGGGGCAGCAGTGCGCCAGTGGCAGCAGCTGCAGCAGCGCAGCCAGGGGCCGAGGCACAACCAGCCACCAAGCGGCAGCGGGTGCAGCCGCCAGGTGGGCCGGTGCAACCTGCTGGGCTGCAGTCGGCGCCTGCGGCACTTCAAGCTGCAGCAGCACCCAAGCAGCCCAAGTGGAGCATGTTCCTGGATGATGATGAGGAGCCAGGTGGTGCGCCCCAGGCAGCTCAGCAACGGCAGGGTTGGCAGGCCCATGCGGACGTACAGCAGCAGCAGCCTCAGCAGGGCAGGCCCGCTGCTGAGCCAGAGAGCGGCAGCCGCGGCCGGGCAGCATGGGGCCAGGCGACTGAGGACACGGGGGTAGATGACCTAGAGCTGTCTCCCTCCAGCTTGGCAGGCATGACGGGAGGGTACCGACCCATCGTTCGCCCGCCGCAGGCAGCTGCCTTGGCGGCTCAGCCTCCTGGGCGGGGTCAGCAGCCAGGCACAGCACCACAGCGCGCTGCGCATGTTCAGCATCCAATGGCAACAGCAGCGCAGCAACCCAGCCGAGCCCCTCGCCAGCCGCTATTGCAGCAGCCTGCAGCTCGCCCCGTGCAGGTTTGGCAGCAGGCGCAGCAGGCGCAGGCGCAGGCGCAGGCGCAGGCGCAGGCGCACCAGCAGCAGCAGCCGCGCATGCCGCTGCAGCCAAGTGGGCAGCAGCAGCAGCAGCAGCAGCAGCAGCAGCCTGTGCAGCCAAAGCCACCCGGCCATCCAGGAGGTGGCAGCGGATGGAAGCCGCCATCGCGTGCGGCTACCACGCTGCACGGTGGCAACACCAGCGGGCCGGCACGGCCTGCTGCGGTTGCTGGGCCACCAGGCGGCAGCGGCAGCAGCGGCTGGAACCGCATGGTGGACGGTGTGGTGCAGCTGGGGTGGCCCACTGCTGAGGAGGCGGCCCGGCCGGCGCGGCGCGTGGCGGTACCGGATGGGTTCACCAAAGGCGGCCCACAGTATGTGCAGACCTGGTGCAATGCGCTGCTGGAGGAGCTCAACCTGCGGTGGGGTTTCTGCGCTGCCTTGCCTTGGGTGTTTGTGGCTTGTCAAGCTGCCCGGTGGAGCACGCACTGGCTGCACACTAGCACACGCAGCCGTGGCGTTCGGCGGCATGACTATAAAGTAACAGCTACATCCACCGACTCCTCTGCCTGGGGTCATCATGCGCAGGATCGCAGAGACTGCACAGGCGTTCCACAGTGCTGTGGCGCAGGCAGGGCTGCCTCAGCAGCAGCGGCCGCCAGCTGGGGGCCGCCACGCGGGTGGATCAGGCAAGCTAAGCAGCTGGGCTTGGCTGGCTTGTGTTTTTTGCAGCCAACACGTGCTGCAGTGCTTAGGGTAGGCGCTGTCCGCGTGGTTGAGATGATGTGCATCATTTTGAAAGGGCACCTCATACTTCCTAGTCGGATGCATGTGCCCCTTCTGCTCCCGCACAGGAGCTCTGGAGGCGCGGCTGCGGCAGGCACGTGTGGTTTACTCTTCAAACTGCGAGCTGTTCATCTGGAAGAACCTGCCGGGCAAGGTAGGAGGGCTGTGCTCAAAGCGTGCGTGGCATTCAGCGCTTGCGCTTGCATGTCGGGAGCGGTCCGGCAGGGAAGGTTGCCAGCGCTGCGTTTGTGTGCTGTGACTTGTGTACTGATAACACGCCTTCTGCCCCCTGTGCCCCTTTCCCTGCAGGGCACCTGGGGCGGCAAGCGTGGCGGCAAGCGTGGGCGGGAGGAGGCCAGCGGCGGCGAGGAGGAGGAGGCTGGCCGCAAGCCTGAGAATGTGTACTTGATCCTAAAGGGAGGGCGCACGAAATCTGCCGAGTACAGGTGGGCTTGGTGGAGCGGTGAGCAGCAAGCTGCTTGCAGTTTTGGGGCTGAACGCGCTGACTGGAGCAGTGTCTGCTGCACGAGCGGCTGCCCTGCATTGCAGTCGGCGGCTTTGAGGTTGATCACTGCTTGATCCTGGGCACTGGCTTTGATGCAGGAAGGACGACCTGTGGATCATCAGCAACAACCCAGAGTTCCGCTCCGGCTTTGTGCCCGGCCAGCTGGGGGACCGCAGCCGCGCGCCCTGGGTGCGTGGCGGGGCTGTTTGCGGACGTGCTGCATCTGACTGGTGTGCATTGCGGCTGTCCTTGCATGTGAGTGTCAGTGCATCAATCGATGCGCATGTTTGCGGTCCCGCAGGTGGCGGTGGTTCGCTCGCTGTGGCACGGCCCCAACCAGGACGGCAAGTGAGTGCGCACAGTCCGTAATAGTTTGTTGAGTGGGCGGAGACGGAGACGCTTCACAGTGGAACGGCACGAGGATATTATTGTCATGTTCTTTATGTCTCGCCCCCGCACCTGAGTCGCTGTTCCCACCTGCTCCCTCCAAAGGTTTGAGGTGGAATTCATGAGTCCACGGCCGCCTGGGCTGGGCAAGTCGCAGGCGGTGCACGCCATCAAGGTGAGCTGATCTCACCGCCTTGCACGCCTGCAGCCAGCCGGAAAGGATGGTGGAGGCAGGTGTGCATGATGCCGGTTTCAGCACACGGCGTTCCTGCCTGCCTGCCTGCCTGCCGCCTGCTCACCAACGAACACAGTCACGACTTGCGCGTCTTGTCTATGTGCCTCTCTGGCAGGGCCCCGACGCCTCCACAGAGCTGGGCATGATCGACCTGCTGCGCTCCGGAGCACCCCTCACCCTGCCCCTGCTGCCGAGCCTGCTGCGGGCCCGGGGCAGCGGCGGCGGCGGCGGCATTGCGGGGGGCTGTACGCCGCAGCAGCAGCGCCCTGGCGCAGGTGAAGTGCCTGAGCCAGATGGCAGCCCGTGCTACAGCTGTTCAGATGATGAGGAGGACGGCGGCATGGCGGCAGCAGCAGCGGCAGCTGCCGCAGATGGCCTGCTGGAGAGCCCCTTGGTGCAGGCCGAGCGCATCAGCCGGCAGTTTGGGCTGAACCAGGAGCAGGCCGAGGTGCTGCAGTATGTGGCCGGCTGGGCCTCCGTAGGCAGCGGCGGCGGGGGGAGTGCAAGCAAGCGGCGCGGCAGCCTGGGGGCGGCGGCAGTTGAGGGGCAGCCGCCGCCCATCTGCTTGGTGCACGGGCCCTTTGGCTCTGGTGAGCAGTGCGGCTTTCATGGAGCATGCATGGCACCACACTTCGCCCGCAGTGGTGCGCATAGATGCTGCCATTGGGTTGGTCGCTCAGTGATGTTGAATCGTGAACTGCCTGTGTCTACCCCCTGCAGGCAAGTCCACCCTGCTGGTGGCTCTGCTGCACTTCCTGCTGGGGCAGCGCACGCGCGAGGGGTCACCCCTGGCGGGCGCCCGCATGCTGGTCAGGTGCGGCAGCTTTGTTTGGGTATGGCTGTAAGGCGCAGTTCAACAGGTGCATGCATGCGGTGCGATGGCGGGCTGAAGTCAGCAGCCGCGATGTACATTACATGTCCCCGCTGTGCCTGCTGCACGCAGCGCCCACACCAACGTGGCAGTCGACCGCGTCCTGCTGGGTGGGTGGGGGGCACCAGGGCGGTTGGTGAAGCGAGCAGTCTGGACTGGCATGCTGGGCTGCGCCGTTGTGTGGTTGTCCAGCACATGCCCGGCAGCGCCCCTGTCAGTCAGTGGGGGGTTGACGGTTATTCCTGCCTGAAATACGAATGCAGGCCTGCTGGAGAGCGGCTGCACCGACTTCCTGAGAGTGGGGCCGCTGCGCCGCATCAGCCGCCGCCTGCTGGGACAGGTGGGCCGCTGCTTAGCCTGCTGTTGATTTAGCCCGCCACAATATACTGTTGGCCCAACTGGCGATGGGAAACGCGGCCTGATGCCAGCGGCTCACAGGCCCTCTCCGTCTCTTTTCATCACGCAGTCGCTGCACGCCAGCGACAGCAAGGCCACCGGCACTGCTGTGGCTGAGCTGCGGGAGATGCTCAAAGAGGCCAGCTCGCCTCAGGAGCGTGCTGTGGTGCAGAAGGAGCTGGCGGCAGCGGAGCGCGGTAAGGCAGGGGAGCAGCGAGCACGTGCGAAATATGCGAGCGGAGTTAGCTAGTGCCCTGCAGGAATCCCGCCTGCCGCAGAAGGAGGCCGTATTCCCATTTCCTGCTCCCTATCTGCCTGCAGGCGCGGACCGGCAGCGCAAGAAGCTGCTGAAGACAGTGCCGATCGTGGGCGTGACCTGCTGCTCCTCCATGCTGGCAGCGCTTGACAACCAGCAGGTGAAACTGGTTTGGCGCTCAGTCGGGCGGCTGGTGGGTCCATCGCTTAGGTGCCTCGTGCCTGTGTTTGGCAGTGGATGGGCACTGCGATGGGATAAACATAGCAGCAAGCCCTTCCTCCCTCATGCTGCCTGCCATGCTAACAAGCCGCATGGCAACGCATCTTGGCATCGACCCTGCAGTTTCAGGTGGTCATCCTGGACGAGTGCTCGCAAATGGTGGAGCCGCTGTCCGTGGTGCCCCTGCTGCGCGCCAAGGCCAAGTGAGCTGTTAGGCAACAGTGGCACGACACGAACACGGCAAGGGCGGCGCAGTGGATCTTCCATGTCAGGCTGTACTCTGTGCATCCAAACTTCAGCTACAACTTTGCAGTCGGGTTGATAAACTCCCTCACTCTTGTCCTCCTGCAGGTTTCTCATCGCTGCTGGCGACCCGCTGCAGCTGCCGCCGGTAGTGGCCTCCCCTGCGCACGTCACAGCTGCCCCAGCAGGGGCCAGCGGTGGCCCACACCCGCTGCCAGGTCAAGGCCAGCAGCTGTATGGCCTGCTGCGCCCGCTGTTTGTGCGGCTGGCGGCGCTGGGCGTGCCGCCCTTCCTGCTGCGCCGACAGTACAGGTAAGCAGCAGTGCGGACCGCTGTTGGTATGGCCCTCACCACCCAACAGGCCACACCAATTGGCACAACGCACATTCATTGTGGAGCCGCTGCAACGTATCCAATCTGATTCCGGCCGGACCGTCAACCCTTATGTTGCTGCTGCTCGCTGCTCTGCGCAGGTGCCACCCTGATATCGCGGCTGTGCCCAACGCACAGTTCTATGGCGGCCGCCTCATCGACGGCTGCAGCCCAGAGCAGCGCGCCTCCCTGCTGCCGGGCCTGCCCAGCCTGGTTTTCCTGGACGTTCGAGGCCAGGAGCAGTATGGCGCAGGTGCATGCGTTTTTGCCAGTACATGGTGGCGAATGCTGCTTGCATTGCCGGGAGGCACTGGTCCAGCAGCTTCCCAGACCATAGACTGAACCTAGTCTGTGAGCTGTATTGCCTGCACTGCTGATGGCCGGTTGCTTGTTGTTTCATTCCCTCCTGCAGGCCGCTCCGCCTCCAACCAGGCGGAGGCAGAAGCGGTGGTGGCGGCTGTGGAGCGCCTGGCTGCGGCGGGCGTGGCGCTCGGCCAGATTGGTGTGATTTGCATCTACCGCGCCCAGGCCAGTAGGGATTGGTTCGGTCAAGTTTTCCGTGGGGTGGGTGGTCAGGCATGGCTGCGGCCATGCGTTAAGACCCTGCTGCTCGCACTGCTAAGACTGCATGCGCCGCTCACTGGCTTTGCTGTCTGTCTTGCTCACTTATCTCCTGCCTCCGCACTGCCGTCTCACAGGTGGCGCTGGTGCGCCAGCTGCTGGAGCGGCGCCTGCCACAGCTGGAGGCAGCGCAGCAGTTGCGGGCGCAGCAGGCAGGGCTGGCGGGTGGCGGGTCCTCCAGCTGCGAGGCTGAGGCGCTGGCTCTGCCTGGAGAGCGAGACGACGGGGCAGCGGAGAGGGAGTGCGAGGCAGGGCAGGCCGCGATTCAAGTCGCCACTGTGGACTCCTTCCAGGCAAGCTGTGTTTGAAGGGAGCTTGGTTACGGTGGCCGGGTCTGCGATGCTTGATTGGCGTGAACATTGTTCAACGCGTGCTCCCTGCGCAGTGAGTTTCCACATCAGAAACACTGCCATGCCTTTGCCCCTCCCGCAGGGTGCGGAATGTGATGCCATCATCTTGACCACAACCGTCACTCGAAGCTCCAACTTTGCATCAGGTGCGGCTCCAGCCACATGCTGGGCGCCACGCTGCCGCTGACCAGCTATTGTAGGCAGCATCACACCTGTGCGCGATCCTCAAGAGTTCTTTGTCTCGCTCAATCCTACCTGCAGACTCCTGCCGCCTCAATGTGGCCCTCACCCGCGCGCGCCACAACCTGATAGTAGTGGGCCACGCGCCCGCGCTGCAGCAGTCGGCGCCAGCCTTTGCGGCCCTGCTGGCGCGCTGCCGCGGCACCCCCGGCGGCTACTGCCCCGGTGGCCGGCTGCCGGCAGGCAGCGCGGCTGGCCATGGCACGGCAAGCAGCAGGCCGGCAGCCGCAGCACCGCGCGGCGGCTTTCCGGCTGCAGCCCAGCAGCAGCAGCAGCAGCAGCAGCAGCCGGTGCCCCCACCAGGGGCGCTGCCGCCGGCTCCACCTGGCCAGCAGCTGTCACAGCGGGATGCGCAGGTCGGGCAGCAGCCGCCGCCCAGCGGGCCTCACCCAACTGCCCCAGCGGCAGTAGCCGCACCACCAGCGGCACTCGCGGCGGCGGCGGCAGCAGCAGCAGTATCCCCAGCAGCAACCTCTTCCGAGCCCAGCCTGTATGATTTAAGCATGGAGGACGACTTGCTGGACCTGCCGGAGCAGGCTGGCGCACCTCCAGCTGGTGCGGCTGCCACGCCATCAAGCGGCCCCAGCAGCTCGCACAAGCGGCAGCGCTCAGCACAGCCGCCCGCCTGGCAGGCCGGTAGTGCACAGCGGCAGCAGCCATTGCATCCCCAAGCGAGCGCCCCAAGCAGCAACGGCCCCTGCAGCAGCGGGGAGCGCAGCCGCAGCCTGCCATGCAGCATGGCGCGCACAACGGGCGCAGCGCCAGGGGGTCCCAGCCTGGCTCAAGACACTGCGGCAGGGCAGCACGCGGTGCCTCTAGCTGCTCAAGGTGGCAGCGGCACAGTAGTGGAAGCGCCGGTGGCAGCAGTGGCAGCACCGGTGGCAGCAGCGGAGGCGCAGGCAGCACAAATGCGCCCAGCCGGCAAGAGTTCAGACTCAGAGGATGGGTGGGATGATGGCTGCATCGTCGGTGCGCAGCCGCTAAAGCGCGGCTGAGCTTAGGCGCTGCGCCTGCATCTAATGCTGCGGTGTGTGTCGTGTAAGAGGATTTGCTGGTGCGCACTGTATAACACCAGAGCAGCGTGCAAATCACGAATCTAAGCGGAGGGTCCATTGGTTGTTGGGTTTGGTTCTGGCATCATGATATTCAACAAGCAGGTGGGTGATATTGCATCGGCTCGCAGTCGGCCTCACGTATCAGCAGAGCGGTGCAACACAGAGTGATGCGCGGGAGAAGCAACTGGGCGCCAAACATCAGCCACATCACCGCTGCATGCGGCGGGCCTCGGCAGCTGCATCGTTATCATCATCTGCCTCCCCGCTCAGCTCTAGCGACTGCTGCTCCCGCAGCAGCTGATCCGCTGCGTCGCTGCCAGCCAAGCTGTGCTCTGCTGCATCGATGACATCAAACGCTTTCGGGGCCGGCGGCGCCTCAAACCGCAGCGCGTCAACGTCCTGCTGATACTGCTGGGCCACCGCTGCCAGGCAGGCCGAGTGCTGCCCTCGGAAGTAGTCCTCAGGGTCGCAGTACTGCTCCCGGGCAGCGTGGTGGGTGGCTGCAAAAGTGGTGGAGGGAAATCGCAGCCGGGCACGCAGTCACGGCCGTGCCCCTGCTGGGTAAACAGTTGCGCTGCGCCATGCAAGCAATGCGCAAGCTAGCTGCCTGGCAGCGGACCCCTCACCCGTGGCGGTTTCGTTGCAGCCGCGGCCGTTCACGTTTACCAGGCTGCGATCCAGCTCCTTAATCTGCAGCAGGGTTGAGCGGGAAACCGTATCCGGAGCAGCAGGACGGGTGCAGAGGCTGCATGTCACACAGCCAGCACACAGCGGTGTGATGCCCGCACCCCTCGCTGCACCGCACCAGCGCCACCCATGCCCCTGCACACCATCCCGCGCACCTGTGGCACGCCCTTTGGCCGCCGATCGTCCATGTATTCGAGCATGAGGGACACATCCTCGTCAATGTGCTCCATCCGCCTGCATGGGATGGAGCAGCAAGAGAAGGGCAGGTCTTTGGATCAAAGCACATCGAGCTGATGGGTGAGTCGGCACCACGATGTTTAGAGCACAGCATGCTCTGCTGGCATGTTCAGTGGGACAGGGAGAGGCTAAAGGGCGCGTCTTCCAGCCGCACGTGTGCCACCTCAGTTCCCCGCGTGCATCTCCCAGCAGCAGGTGCGTGCAACCACTGCCACTCCCCATCAGTGGATTGCCCAGCTCCTTGCGAGCGCGCACCCAATGAAGTCAACCGCCCAGCCGCCTTCAGCTGCCTGGATGCACGCGGTCTGGGGCTGAATGTGGGTGTACACAAAGTCGGCACCCTTCCTGCAGCATCATTTGAAAAGGGAAGGAACCCGGCTGGAAAGCTCAGCTCGTCGCCCAGTGTCGGTTCCCGGCATCAGCCCTGAGCGCTCTCTTGCAAGCCTGCAAGGCATATCAGACTTCCGGCAGGGAAGCGATGCACGCCCAGGCGGCAGGGACATGGCAGCTCAGTGCTCCCAGCGGCGCTCGGCTCTGCAGCATGCACGAGGCAGCCTGCATGACCCAAGCAAGGCAAAACCAGACCCAGCTGCAGACGACTGTATGCAGCACGCACTTGCTGCAGGCGGGGTCCGCCAGACACTCGTCCACAAAGCTGGCGGGGTCGGCACAAAAGTGGTCCCAGCCATAGGACTGCGAGGCCACGTTGCGCATCATCATGCTGCATGGGGCAATCGCAATCAGTGTCAGCAGGAGAAGGGCGGGGTCGGCCGTGTGCGTGGCACAAAAACAGATTTATTTATCGACTTGGCACCACACACAGGTCGGCAGGCTGCTGGCTTGCAGCGGCACACAGCGCTACTGGACCAGCGGACCCTGCGCCGCAGCGACGCACCGATAGCTGCTGACTGCCCGAGTGTACGAGTTGCGCACAAATGTGACCACAAAGTAGCGGAGCCAGAGCTCGTGCAAGTCGGCCACTGCCACATTCTGCACAAGTGGGTTGGCCACTGGAAGCTTGTGTGTGTGCTGGGCAGTGGTGGGCTGGCAGGCTCGTGCGCCATGCTGGGCCACAACAGGCCAGCCCACAGGGGCCCGGACTGGCTGCTGCCACCAATGTTCCACGGCGCACGCACCCAACCCTCGCAGCCTCCCAACCCACCGTCAGCGGGACGAACGCGGTGTCTGCTTGCCCATTGCCGTCGCGGCAGCCGCTGAAGTGGCAGAACAGGGATGAGGAGCCGGTCTTGGCGTGGCGCAGGTAGATGACGCGATATTTGTGGTTCACCCACACCTGTGGGGGAGGATTGGTTGGGATATGACAGCGGCTGCTCGCGGCATGTGGATGCAGGATGAACTGAGGCCCAGCAGCGTGGTAGCAAGGCCCAGCAGGCAGCTTTCGGTCGGGCCGCGGCAAGCATGTGCAGCGCAGCACGCAAGGTTGGTTGGATGTGCACAACAAAGCACGATTGCCTACCTGGCACTCCTGCGTCAGCGTCAGCGGCGGCGGTGGCTTGCCTGCAGCATGGCACAGCAGAAACAGGCGTCGGCAAGGCAGTCATCTGGCTGACCAGGAGAGCTGTAGACGGCATGGCAGGCTGTCAAGCAGTGCAGCAACACGCCACGCCATCTAGCCAGGGCAGCCCGCCAAACGCCCGCCAACACGTCCCACCTGCCGCCAGGTTCTTCTGCCGCTGATCCAGCCAGGCTTGGCGGCGGTCCCGCCGCCACTGCCGGTAGTGCGGCATCCACAGCTTGGGGCTGAGGGGTCCAGCCTTGTGCACGAGGCCGTGCACGGAAGCTGTGCCCGCCACCACTGCGGTAGACGAGGACGGCAGTACCGCCTGCTGTGAAGCTGGCTGCGTGTCCTCGGGCTGCTGCTCTGCTGCCTGCGCCAGATCTGCAGGCTCCTGGAGTTCCATCGCCGCGCCGTCGCTGCGCTGGGCTGCGCTGTCAGCCACCAGCGAGGCCGCCACGTGCACACGCTGCTCCAGCGGGCGCGGCACTTCCAGCACGTCGCCGCCCAGGCGGCGGCGCGGCCCGCCGCTGCCGGCCGCTGCCCCCGAGCCGCCGCCCATGCCGCCTGCGCTGCACAGCCTGTAGAAGGCGATGCACATGGGCAGGGCCGCCAGGAGGACCAGAGCGCGCCTGGCAGCCAGGCCGCCCCCACGGCCGACAGACGGCGAGCCCGGCCTGCGCTGCGCCATTGAGGGTCGGCCAAACAAAGGGGAAGATTCAAAATGAGCGCTTGACAGAGGCGGAAGTTCAAAGGGCGGGTGGATGTCCCAACCGAAGGCGACGCCCGCCCGCATGCCGTGTGCGCCGGCGTGGGTGCTCTTTCCAGCGAGTCCAGCAAGCACGACGCACCCACCTGCTCACATGGAGCTAGACAAAGTGTCATTGGGTTAAACCAATTGCAGTCATCCGTTGAAGCCCGGCACAAAGTGTGGGAGAAGGGCCACCCGTTTACGGCAGCTGGCGTGAGACGCCTCCTCGACTGCCTGCAGTCGCACATGTGTGTGGATCTGATTGAACAACCAAGTGCCTGCGGTCACCGGCTTTCGACAAAGTGCATTCGCATGCATGCCTCGTTACCACACACCCCACGCAGCGGCCGCTCGGACCGAGCTAGGCCTGGCGCCGCCGGCACGCATGCCGTCCGGCGCGCTGCCGCCCGCCCCATGCAGAGGGTGATGGCGCTGCTCGTGACGCCCTCCGGCAATTCAGGTGGGTTCCCCAAGCGTACTGGACGGCGTTCAGGGGCGCTGCACCCACGCCTTTTTGAACGAGCAGGCCCCCCCGACCCCCTCGGGCGCCTGGCTGTGCAGCCTCTGCTCGTCGGCATGCGGCTCTGAACCGCCTGAACAGCGGGTCACGATTGCGCGTCAGCCCTCGGAGCCATGCGGCGGCTGTTTTTGGTGCTCGACCTCTCGCTGCTGCGGCAGCAGGGCGAGGAGCAGCGGCAGGCGGTGCTGGAGCAGCTCACGATCGCCGTGGGCCGACTGTGGGCCGCCTACCAGCCCGGCGGCGGCGGCGGCGCTCTGGGGCGGCACGTCAGCTGGGGCTATGCCCTCTACGACTCCGCCTGCCCAGAGCTGCTGCTCAAGCCCAAGCTGCGCGACACCGCCAAAGCGCTCAGTGAGTGACGCCCTGCTGCTGCAGCTGTGTTTGGGTTGGCGCTAGGCTTGCCCCAGCACCAAGCCGCCTGCAGCTGGCGCCAGCTGTTTGGTGGCCACTGTGGCACACCGCACACTCACTGTGGGTTCGACCCGCCTCCTGCCTGCAGAGCTCGAGCCTGCGTTCCAGGAGACGCTGCAGACCGACTGCCGCGGCGCAGCGCTTCCCAAGTTTCTGACCTTCATCGATGCCCTCACCCAGCCTTCGGCCGAGGCAGGCACCGACGGCTCCACTGCAGCCGCTGACAGCGAGGCTCCGGCGGCAGCCCTGGCCCGTGCACTGCAGAGCGCCTTGGGCAGCAGCTACCTGCGCAAGCTTCAGGAGCTGGCGGACAGCGACATCAGCAGCGGCGGCAGTGGCGGGCGGCCCGAGGGCCTGCTGGCTGTCTTCAGTGCCGGCCTGAGCGGCGCCCCGCAGCTGCTGCAGTTCCTAGGCCCTGCAGCCGAGGCCGAGCTTGCGGCGGCGGCGGCGGTCGGCAGCCTAGAAGAGCAGCAGGCGGGGCTGCAGCGCCTGCTGGCGGCGGCGCTGCCTGCAGCAGTGTGGCAGCGGTGCGGCACCGGCAGCCTGCGTGCCTGCTGGGTGGCCGCGGATGCAGCCGCGGCAGGCCACTCTGGTGAGCAGCCGCTGCCGGTGCTGTCAGCTCTGCAGGCCGCCATGCAGCAGCACTGCCAGTGTGCGGCAGCCGTGCCTCTGTCCGAGCTTGCGGGCGAGTGCAGCCCGGCTGCATTTGCAGCGCGCCTGGCGCTGCCGCCGCCAGCACAAGGCGAGGTGCAGCAGGCGGCGGACGGCGAGGCGGCGGGCGAGGATGCCAGCAACTGGCCGGCGGCAGCAGACGGCTCATGGGAGAAAGCACGGTCTTTCCTGGAGGTTATGATGACGGGCGCCAACCGAGGTGGGAGCAGGCACGGGGCGACATGTGGGTGCTTGGTCCTGGAAGCGCAGGTTGTAGCGCGTGGCTGATCGAAGAGCAGCAAGGCTCTGCACCATGCAGCTCATATTCTGCTCCGCAGCCATGCCACTCTTCTAACATGAAGCGCCCACAGCCATTCACTGTCGCAACATGACGTGCCCGTCATACCTGCCTGCAGAGCTGGAGGCTGCTAAGGAGCGTGCCCGTGCCCAGCACAAGCAGCTGGCCAAGCAGCGGCAGCACCAGGCGCGGCTGCCCACCGGCGCGGGTGGACGGCGGGCCGCCCTGGTGGGCAACAAAGGGCATCGCCTGCTGGCCAATGCACAGCGGCTGCAAGCCGACAAGGTGCGGGCCGCTGGTGCCGGGGCAGAATCGGGCTGAGCGTATGCAGTGCAAACCCTCTGGCGATGAGCATTCCGCAGCATTGCCGGGGTTGTGTACATGCGCTCGCCATAGCCCCTAACAGCCTGCTCACGCCACCAGGCTTGCCGCGTTCTAACCCAACCTCGCTCCTCCACATTCCTGTCCTCTTGCAGAGCCGCCGGGGCCCCAGCTCCCGGCCTGCATCCCGGCAGGGTACCCCTGAGGCTGCTGCCATGTCAGATGACCAGGCGCACCTGCTGGCAGCAGCTGCCAACCGCCTGGCCGATGGGGAGGAGGAAGAGGTGTCCAGCGGCACATCTCTCGCTCCGGAGGCGGCAGCTGCCGACCTCAAGAGGTGGGCAGGGGCAAGTGTATGGCTTGGTTGCGTTTTCAAGCTGGCTTCCAGCTGCTTTGCTGAATCGGCGCCACTTGCAATGCGCTGCAGCCATTTGGCAGGCATTACTGTGAGCGAGTTCGGCATGCCAAGTCGCCTTTGGCATGCAGTATCATGTTTCCCTCCTTGGCCCTTCTCTACCCTGCCGTGCAGTCGTGTGAGCGACCTGCTGGCTTCCACGCTGGCAGACGAGCGACCCTCTATCGCCACCATGCTGGCACAAGTGCGCACCTTGGTGGATGGCTGCTTTGCCTCCATGATGCGCTTCTCCAGCCAGCACCAGCGTGCGCAGCAGGCACAGCGCGCGGCACAGCAGGCCAGCGGCGCTGGCGAAGCGCCCGAGGTGACCAGCACCCCAGCAGGTGTAGCGGGCTCAGCGTGCGATGGCCAGCCTCTGGGCCTGGATGGCATGCGCGCACTGCTGCTGCAGCACGTGCCTATGGCGGTGGCGGACCTGCGCCGCCAGCACATGGAGGCTGAGGAGGCTGGAGAGCGGCGCCAGCTGTCGGTTCGCTTCCTTTTGGAGCTGCTGCTCCGCCTCTCCATCTGTGCCTATGGTGAGCAGCGAAGAGCGAGGCCCTGTGTGGCTGTGGATCTGCAGCATGAGTTCTGCTTGCTTGAGCATGTGCAAGCCTGCAGGTTGCTTTCCGCACACTCGCCTCGCTCGACGGCGGAATGAGCGCTGCAATGCCGGGCCACCACCTGCTGCACTGCACGCTGCTCACAAGCATGGCTGCTTTGGCTGTTCAACTGGCCACTGCAGGTGTGCGGCCAGGCGGTGGCCTGCCGGTGGGGCAGTACGAGGAGGTGGAGGTGCTCATGCAGGTGGGTGGCTTGTGTGCTGAGGCAATGTTGTGCATGGGAGGCCACTTGTGGGGAAGCATGAGCTGTGTGCCATCGGCCACACGAGCAGCGCACTTTGGTTCAGGAGGTCCACCCATGCCGCTCCTGCCACTGATTGTGCCCTGGCTGAAATCCGCTTCAACTCCTCGGGGTGCGTTTGCTGCAGTGCGTGGTGGCCACCCTGCAGCCCATCCCCGACGCTGGGCACGAGGTGTTCCTGCACATCATCAAGCCCTCGTTTGGTGCGTGCTTTGCCATTGCGCTTTCTTGCTGCTGCCAATTGAAGTGCAGCACAGTTGGCGGGAGCCTGCGGCTGACACACACAGGGCATGTCCCAAAAGCCTCTTCCCTTACATGCACCCCTTTGCACCATACCTATCTCTGCTCCACCCCCTTGCTCTTCTGCCCCTGCAGGCTCCCGCTTCCGTGCTGAGATGCAGCGGCTGCAGGGAGAGCTGTGGGATGACGACATGAGCCTGGACCTGGAAAGCATGCAAGACCAGCACCTCAAGGTGGGGTCAACTTGGCTGCATTGTGGTGGCTCGGTTGCTGTTTGGTTGCCTTGCTTTGCCTGCCCCTGGAAGGCAAGTGGAGCGGCTTCTGTTTGGCGCGCACTTGCGGGCTGTTTTTGAGTGCTGCCGCTGTTGCTGGGGTGCCTGTGCTTGCCTCCCCTGGGCGGGCTGCACTGCATGCAGCAAATTCTGGGTGCTGACCCGCCTCACAACCAATGCACCGCTGTTTTTCCACCTGCGACAGGACATTGAGACGCAGGAGAAGTCGGGAGAGACGCCCGGCTGCTCTGCTGGGGCCATCCCCAGCAGCAGCATGCTGACTGGCAGCGGCCCGACAGGGCGCAGTGGGGCAGCTGCTCTGCCCGCTCTGCCTGCCGCACCTGCCGGCCCCAGCAACCTGGGCCGCCCGGTGGGCGCTCCGCAGCGTGAGGCATCCGGCCGGGAGGGCACCAACAGCGGGCGTCCCTCTGCTGGCACCGCACGGCCCAGCAGCAGCGCCATGAGCGGTGAGTGGCGGCTGTCACAATTGCATGTGGTGAAGCTGGTTGGGGTTGCGCTTGCAGGAGCATGCCTGGATGCAACCACCTGGGATGCGTCTGCTAGTGCTTGCCCTCCTTCCCCTACCTGCCTGCTCTGCCTCCCATCCTAACCCAATGATTCCTTGCTGCACCCTGCAGGCGAGCACAGCGGGGTGCAGGGCGGCAGCGGCGCCACGACGGCCGCAGGCCTGGCGCGCTCTGGCGCTGCTGCGGCTCGCACCGCCACCAGCAGTGGAGCGCTCATGAACTTGGCCCACATCAAGCAGCGGTGCGACTTGGGGCACGTTTGGGGGGGCTGCAGGGCTGTTGCAGCATGCCGCGGCAGGTCTAGCTGCATTCGCCTGGACGCATCTGCTTCTACGCACGTGTTTGCCGGCCCTTGCATGCAGCTGACCCTCTCCCCGCACCTCCTCCCACTGCGCCCGCAGGTACAACAACACCAAGCAGTTTGAGCTGCAGGTCCGCTCCAAGCCCAACCTGCTTCACAAGGGCAAGCTGAAGCACACAGTGGCCACCAGCCGGCCGCCCGGTGCCACCACTGCCCCACCCCGTCGGGCGGGCGCCGCAACAACCGCGGGCGGCACAGCGGGCGGTGGTAGCAGCCGTGCAGCAGCGGCCCTGGCGGCGGCCACCAGCAAGGGCCGTGGAGCCACCGCAGCGGCAGCGGCTGCCAAGCAGCCCCGCCCCAAGCAGCAGGTCCCAGACACACCAGACAGCCGGGGCAAGGCCCTGCGGTCTGCTGCAGAGGCGGAGGCCCGCCTGGCGCGTGCTCGGTTCCAGCCGCAGCAGGAGCAGCAGGACGAGGTGCAGCCGGAGCAGTCGCTGCTGTCTGGTGGGGTCATCATTTCGCCAGACAAGAGCCAGCAGCTGCTGCGCGGCCCTGGCGCTGCTGTGCCTGCGGGGCTGGATGCCATCCCTGCCACAGACACCCGCCCGCCGCTGGCGGCTGTGCCTGCCGGCGTCGCGCAGGCGGCAGCGGCGGCAGTTGCAGGCGGTGGCCGGCTCATGCGCAGCCCCTCCATGCGCCTGGACTTTGGTGAGCCGGTCAGCATGGCAGCTTGGGATGTGGCCGTGTCTGCCTGCTGTAGCTGTCTGGCCGTGGCACTCTACCTTGATTTCATGTGCAGCCTGCTGTTGGGGAAGTGTGCCATCTCTACACTGCCCTGCTGTAGCTGTCTGGCCTTGGCAATGAAACCTGACATGCATCCTGCTGTTGGTGTCATCTCTGAATTGCCCTGCCCGGTGGTCACCAGCTGTGCAAACCATGCACTCTCACCCGTGCCGCTCCACCCTCCACACTTGCAGGCTCGCTGCCCGGTGCCATCCTGCCCTCCCAGCAGAACGAGCAGGACCTGCCTGACCTTGATGGCGGCAGCACCTCCACCTCCCCCATTGGCGGCCCGCTGGCTGGCGCAGCCACCGCTGCGGCGGCGGCAGCGGCAGCAGAGGGCCCCACTTGGATGGTTGCAGCCACCCGCCCCACCCGGCGCAACCCGGCTGTGGCAACTTTTGGTGCGCTGGCAGCAGCTGGCGCGCAGCCTCAGCGGATGCAGCCGGCACAGCATGTGCAACAGCAACCGGCAGCCCCTGCCGATGAGCAGCAGCAGGATGCCCAGCCTGCAGGCGAGCAGCAGGAGGGCATGGACTGGGAAGATGATGCTCTCCCCGCCAGCCCCAGCCAGGGGCAGCTGCCGCCAGCCAACGCTGCTGACATGGCAGAGGCAGCGCCAGAGGAGGATGCAGCTGCGGAGGCTAAGGCAGGGGAGCCAGCTGCGGCAGAGGATGAGGCGGAGGCAGGAGCTGCTGCTGAGCCTGCCGAGCCTGTCGCTGGGCATGCTGCAGAGGCCCCAACAGAGCCTGAGGCTGCCCCAGCCAGCACCCGCCGCACCCGCAGTGTCAGCCGCGGCCGGACGGCTGCCTCAGCAGGTGACGATGAGGCCCCCACCGCTGCAAAGCGCAGGGGCAGGAGCGGAGGCAAGGCAGCTGATGCCGCCACCCCGGCCCAGCAGGCACAGCAGGAGGCAGAGGAGGGTGCAGATGAGGCTGGCCTCAGCGGCCGGCGCACCACTCGTGGTGCCGCGGCAGCCGCAGCTGCCGAGGCGGCTCGGCTTAACGCGCCACGGCGCAGCGGGCGGCACACTCCAGGCGGGGAGGAGGCGGTGGCAGCTCAGCCTGCTAGCAAGCCTACTGCCAGCAGCAAGGGCAAGGGCAAGAAGCGCGCAGCAACCGAGGCACCCGCCGCACTTGAGGGGGAGGCGCCTGCAGCTGAGAACGCTGAGCCTGCCGCAGAAGCGGCGCCCCAGAGCGCTCCCCGCCGCAGCCGCAGCGCTGGCCCGCCCCCTGTTGAGGAGTCAGCAGCAGAGCAGCCGACAGCTGTGCCACCTGCAGCAGAGGCAGCCGCTGATGCTCGCCGCACCTGCAGCGCAAGCCGGGGTAGGGCAGCAGTGCGGGCTGCAGCGGCTGATGCAGCAGAGGAGGCAGAGGCAAAGGCAGTGGCCAGCATCGCACGGCGGCAGCGTGGGGAAAGCCAGGGCCAGGCGGAGGCGGCAGGCGAGGTTGAGGCACCAGCAGGAACAGAGGAGGCTGCGGCAGCAGGTGAGGCAGCTGCTCCGCCCCCTGCACAGCAGCAGGGAGCACAGCAGGCACAAGAGGAGGAGCAAGCGGAGGCAGCTGAGCCTGAGGCTGCTCCAGCCAGTACCCGCCGCACAAGGAGTGCCAGCCGCGGCCGGCCGGCAGCTGCGGCGGCTGATGAGGCGGCGCCGGCCGCTGTGCAGCGGCGTGGCAGGAGCAGCAGCCGGGCAGCCGATGCTGCTGCCACCCCTGCGCAGCAGCCAGAGGCCATGGCAGATGAGCAGGAAGCAGAGACAGTGGCTCCAAGCAGCCGGCGCACCACCCGCAGCACCGCAGCAACAGCCGCTGGCGAGGCTGACCAGGCATCTGCCCCACGGCGCAGCGGGCGGCACACCCCAGGCGGGCAGGAGGCAGCGGCACCAGCGCAGCCAGCCGGCAAGCCGTCAGCTGGCAAGCCATCTGCTGGCAAGGGCAAGAAGCGGCCAGCACCCGAAGCGCCAGCAGCGGCAGAGGCGGAGGCAGCTGCAGACATGGCAGTTGAGGCAGTCGCAGAGGAGCAGCAGCCTGTGCGAGCTGAGCAGCCGGCAGAGCCTGAGGCCCAGCCAGCAGTTGAGCCTAGCGGCCTGGCTGGCTTGGCTGAACTGCTGGGCTGCGGCCGCTGCCCCAGCTCCAAGGCTGGCTGCCTTTCGTGCCGCCCCAGGTTGGCGGCCGCACTGGTGAGCTGAGCTGACCGTGTGTGTGGTTGCTTGCCAGCATATTCATGGTTCGGAGCATGCATCTGTACCGTACCGTCCAAATCACTGTTCTGCTTCACGTCACCCTGCAAATTGACCGTATGTGATGCACTGCACTCCTGTTTGCAGGCGGAGGCGGGCGCAGAGCACTTGCTGGCAGGTGTGGGCCAGTGCAGCAAAGGTGCGCTTGGGCAGGTTACTGGTTGGCTGGGCCGCTGCAGTGCATGGTGTGACCGCCACTGCTGCCACAGGCTAGCTAATCAAGTTGGCGTGCTGCAGCATGACATGGTAGACAACTATGCTTCTGGCCCCCCGCATCCCCTGCATTGGGCAGCGTCATGATGTGCTTGCCTCTGCCTCCGTCCATCGCCTGCAGGAAGCTGCCGCAGCGGCAGCGGCTGCACCTCCTGCTGGTCTGTGGTCAAGCAGCAGCTGCTTGAGTCCGCGGCTGTGGCTGTGGCTGCGGCGGTGGCTCAGGCCGATGCTACGCCAGCAGAGCCTGCAGCAGAGCCTGAGGCACAGGCTGGCAGCCGGAAGGGTGAGGAACCTGCGCCCAAGCGCCGCCGCACCCGCCACTCTGCAGCAGGGGAGCCAGCTGCAGCAACCACACCAGTGCCTGCAGCAGGCGAGGCGGCAGCCGTCCAGGAAGCAGAGGGCAGCAGGCGCAGCAAGCGCAAGGCGACTGACCCTGCGAGCACGCCTGGTGCTGAGGCAGCACCGCAGAGCGCCCCCCGGCGTGGGCGCAGTGGCGGTGCAGCACAGGATGAGCCAGCGGCAGCCCAGGAGCCGCAGAGCACTGGCCGACGCCGTCGCAGCTCAGGCCCGCAACAGCCATCGGCAGTCCCAACCGCTGCAGCCGTTCGTCCCCTGAGCCGCCGCAGCAGCTTGATTGCCGCGACTGTGGCCGCAGAGCGGGCCGAGCAGGAGGAGGCCGAGCAGGCTGCGGCAGCAGCAGCAGCAGCAGCAGCAGCTGGCGATCACCCCATGCAGGGGGCCGGCCCGGCAGCTGTGGCGGCAGAGCCGCCTGCTGCCGAGCCGGCAGCAATGGATGTGGATGCAGCTGCAGGACAGGCAGGCACACCTGCAGCAGCACGCGCGGCAGCTCCAGCCGACCCGGATGCAGCTGCAATCGAGGCGGCGATGGATGTAGCAGGCGCTCTGTCTCAGCAGTTGGATGGGGAAGGCATCCTGGCAGCCACCATTGTGCCCTCGCCTGCCGACATGGCAGCCCTGCCCCCCGCGCCCACACTCGGCACCCCCGGCCCCGCCACTGCTGCTGCTGTGGCCAAAGCAGCAGCTGAGGCCGCCGCCGCGGCTGCGGCAGCTGACCAGGGAGCAGCGGCTGAAGCTGCGGCAGCAGCAGAGGAGGAACAGGCAGAGGCTGCGGCGCAGCGGCGGCGCCGGCTGTCGAGCAGCAGCATCAGCAAGGAGAAGCGCATCGGCTTGCTGCACAGCTCAACTGGCAAGGTAAGACTGCGGCGTGCAGCAGGGATATGTGGCTTGACAGGCTGCACATGGCAGAAACACCGCCGGCGGAGGCTGCCTGCAAACACAGTTACAGAAGGCCCTTCAAAGCTACTCCCAACTACTCGCCTCCTGCCCTCCCCCTTCCCTTACAGCCCAAGAAGCGCTCTGCCGCTGATGTGGCTACCAGCAGCAAGCCTCACAAGCGCAGCCTGCCCAGCGCAGATGCCGCCAGCCGCTCTCCTGTGGCAGCCCTGGCACGCCAGGCTGCCGCTGGCGGTGCAGATGCAGCACCACCCTCCTCTCCCTATGACGGGGCCTATGACTTCCCCGCACCTGGCGCAGGGGCTGCGGCTGCTGCCGCTGCTGCGGCAGCGCAGGCACAGCCGGCGGCAGCAGCCGCAGCAGCCCAGGCAGCTGAGGGTGAGCGTGTTGCAGATTCGGCCGCCGCACGCTCCCCTGCGGGCCGGGCACCTGCTCTGGGCGCAGCAGACGCCAGCTCACCTGCACGTGCAGCAGCAGCAGCTGCTAGCCCTGCAGGCTCACCAGCAGCCAGCCGCCAGGCGGCTGCTGAGCACGAGGCAGCCCAGGAAGCTGCGCAGCAGCAGCAGCAGCAGCAGCAGGCACAGCAAGCTGTTCCTGGGCCAGACTTTGCAGGCGCGCGTGTGGTTGAGCACTTGCGCCTCGCAGCGCAGCAGCGCCTCGCGGCGCAGCAGGCTGCGCAGCAGGCACAGCAGGAGCAGCAGGAGGAGCAGGAGGAGCAGCAGCACTCTGGGGACTCATGCTCAGAGTCAGCAGTGCCTGATAGCCAGCTGCAGCAGCTGTCGCCGCCTGAGGTGGGCCAGCGGCAGGCTGCAGGCTCGCCTGCTGCCACCCCTGTGTCCCGCCAGCGCCGCCTGTCCCCTGGGGGCGTGGGCGCAGGCCCTAAGCCCGTCGCCACCGCCCAGTCACAGCAGCAGCAGCAGCCGCGCCAGCAGCAGCAGCAGCAGCAGGCTGCAGGTGTTGCCGTGCCTGCTGCGCCAGGCAGCGCACCACCAGCAGCTCCCAAGCCTCAGCCTGGCCAGTCGCTGTGGTACTGCGGTGCCAGAGTGCTGAACTGGCGCTGCGCCTCTGTGTTCCTCACTGTCACCGGTAAGTGTCGCTGGGTGTTTGGTCAGCCTGCAGACGGCTGGGTGGCTTTGCTCGGCAGCCGGGCGTGGTGTGAATGTGGTAGCCACTGTGCCCCTGTGATTGAATCAAGCTCCCAGGAAGCAGTGTTTGACGAGCCTGTGTGCCAATGCCATTGCAGACATTGTGTCCGACACGCCGACCGAGGATGGCGGCTTTGTGGTGGAAGCCATGTGCCAGTAAGTGGAGGTTGATGCATGCAGGGCGCCGCCTTGTGCGTGCTGCGCACACACACACTGCTTACCACAAGGCACAGAGCCATGCCCAAGATGCATGCTGGGCAGCATGCTGCACGTCTCAAAACAGGCTTTTCAGACCTCTCATCGACCAACTCGCTGCCAACTCTACGCACACTGCAGGCCTGAGCTGAGTGAGAAGTCCTACTCCTTCACTCTGCGCTCCGAGCACTACTGCCATCCCCCAACACTGCCTTTGGAGGCCGGCCAGTGGCGCATGACGGTGCCGGCTGAGGAGGCCGTGGTGCGTCGCTTCCCAGATCGCCTCCCTAACTATGGCCACTTACTGCGCGAGCCGCCACCGACCTCGTTCCTACCGAATGTGTGGCTTGATCTGCGCGACCCCGGAGTGCGGCAGCATCGCCCACTCTACTGGGAGTACGCAGTGTACCTCAGCGAGCGTGGCTGCCCTGTGCCGTTCAACCACCCGATGCCCCTCACACGGCCCGAATACACCTTGGCCAAACTGCAGGCCGCTGAGCAGAGGCTCGCGCTGCAGCGGCCCGCTGATGCCGCGCCCGGCCAGCAGGGTGGTGAGCAGCGGGCGGCGGCAGCGGCAGCCCAGCAGCGGGGCCAGGCGGTGCCGGTGCAGCAGGTGGCGGCGCTGCCAGCTCAGCCACAGGCCCGTCGGCGCGCAGCACGCCAGCCAGCAGCAGCTGCAGGCGGCGGCGTGGCCGTCCCTGTCCAGGCGGCGGCAGCTGCAGCCCCGCAGCAGGGTGGCGGCGTGGCCGTCCCTGTGCAGGCGGCAGCAGCTGTGGCTCTACAGGAGGGCGCCGGCATGGCAGTGCCGGTGCAGGCAGTGGTGGGTGGAGCCCCCCAGCAGGGCGGCGGCGTGGCAGTTGCGGTGCAGGCGGCAGCAGATCTGGAGGGCCATGCTGTGGAGGTCCAGCCCTCAGCTTCACAGCCCTCACAGGCAACAATGTGGCAGCCTGCTGAGCCACCTGGGGAGACGGCACGGCACAACGCCGCGGTCCGGCAGCAGCAGCGGCGGCGGGACAGCATCGACAGCCTGACCATGCCAGAGTCGCGAGAGTGGATGGCCAATCAGCAGGCGGCTGGTTTGGTGGACAACCCGCCCTCGGTGGCCCGCCGGGGGCTGCTGTTCAACGGCAGCCCCGCAGCAGCGCGTGCCCCCGCGCCCGGCAGCGCAGCGCAGCGCCGCCCGCCGCTGCCTCGCGGCCACCCAGCGGCACCCGGGGATGGCATGGGCCTGCTCTCGCCTAACCGCCTGGGCAGTCTCAGTGAAATGTCGGCCCGCAAGGGCCTGCAGCCCTCGCCCTCGCCGCTGCGGCCAGTGGGAGGCGCCAGGCTGCACACGGCCTCGCCGCAAGTGCTGCCACCGGCGTCCCAGCAGCGCGATGCGCAGTCGCCAGCAGCGGCAGCGCGCAGCTTGGCAGCAGCGTCGCCAGCGCAGCAGCGGCAGCGGCAGGTGCAGCAGCAGCTGTTGATGCAGTCACCTGCGGCGGCGGGCATCCCCGCTGCCGCAGCTGCATCGCCGCAGGTGCAGCAGACGCCGCCAGCACAGCAGGCACAGCAGGCCAACAGCAACTGGGCGCGGTATGGCCGGCGGCTGGCACCTCTGCTGGAGCAGCTGCCCATCCAGCCATATGCACCTACCTCGCCTGCTGCGGCGGCTGCCGGCCGCGCGAGCAGCTTCCGCATGGCCCAGCGGGGCGATGTGCTGCTGCACTGCCCGAGGACCAAGAACAGGGCCGGCCTCCCTGAGCTGCAGCAAGTGTTGGTGCTTGGTGTGAACTTGAAGGCGGGCAGCCCCAAGCGGAGGTAAGCGTGGGGTGGGGCCTGGCTATCCGCTAGCTGATCGGCCTCCTGGCATTGCGTGGCAGAGAGCATGCAGGCTTGCGTGATGCCAGGCATTTGATATCCTGGCAGTGTGTTGCAACCCTTGTGGCGTTGTTTTGTAATACCATGCATTGCCGGCAGCCCCGCCCATGCCTGCCCCGCCCTCCTGCCTCAACCCTGCTGCAGCCACGAAGCGGCGATTGTCACGCTTGCAGCTGGCGTTAACCACAGCACGCTTGAGCCACAGCCGGGCGGATGGGGCACCATCCTGCTGGGCAAGGGCGATTACAAGGAGAAGGATGAGGGGGTGCGCTACTTGCACCACTGGCGCATCCAGGGCACCGTGCCACCCGCAGCCAGTGAGTGTTTGCAGTTGAACGGTGGGAGGACGTGTCGAAGGAACCAGCTGGAGTGGGGGGCATGGCCCGGCGCTTTGGACAGCGAGGCCTGGCTGCTTGCGCGGCTGAATCTGCCTGTGGGGCAGAAGCCACCCCGCCTGCTGGATAATGTGGGCTTGGGGTCGTATTCAATGCCTCCCAACATGTTCCAGCACCCCCCCTGCCCTTCCTGCCTGACACATGCTCTGCCCGTCTCCTCCCTCTTGTGCAGTGGCGGAGCTGGAGCGTGCGCTGCAGCAGGAGGCGGCGGCGGCTGGCGAGCTGGCATGAGGGAGCACATGCCACCTGCGGCAGGCAGCAGCGGCTGGGCAGACATGGCCCTCCCATTTTCAGCCCCGTCTGCCGGCCCCGCCTGCTGGCTCGTCATTTGCTTTGCATTTGTTTCTGGGGACGCAAGGGTTGCGTGTCACACCATGCCGCTGGAACGCGGCTGCCGCTGTAATATGCGGCCATAGTTACAGATGGATCTTGCAGGGCAGAGCAACCCCCTGGCACCCATCTGCTGCCTGGCGCGCTGCGGGCGATGGGCACGGCGGCGGCCGCCGCCAGCCACAGGTTGAAGTCCCGCTATTAAGCTTGCCGAGGCGCTTTTCTTCTCCAGTTTCGATTCCTCCGCATTCTCTGCGCGTCCGAGGGGCTGCAAAGCACGGGACCTCTGGAGTTGTTAAGTCTGCCGGCGCGTCGTTTCACCACGCTCAAGGACAGCGCTATGGCTCGATGCGGAAAGGTCGTTGCTGGATTGGCAGCACTGCTGCTGCTGGTCGGGTAAGCGGTCCCAGGGGTTTTCTGCCGTCCACCTTCGCCTGCCTTCCCCGACGCCACACGCGGGCGGGTGGGAATCAAGCTTTGCGCATTCACCCAGGTGCATGTCAGCCCAGGAGTGGCCACCCGCCATGATGCATGAGGTGTGAAATCGATCCAAAGGGCCACGCTTCAAGCGTCGCAATGCATCAGGTTAGCCCGCTCGGCAGTGCTCCCCTGTGCAGAGCGCCCGCCGCCGCCCGCATGCTGAAGCAGGCCAAGCGAGTGGGCGATCTGTCCATCCCAGGGTGAGTAGCAGAAGAGCGGGTGATCGATCAATTGGAGTGCAAGCACAGCGCCGGGCCCTGAGCAACAACCTGTGCGCCTGCTGTGCTGCTTGAATGACGCTCTCTCCTCTGCTCTCCACCCCCTGGGCAGGGAGGGCCTGTGCACCACGCTGTGCAAGTGGAACCGGGCAGCACTGGTTGAAATCGACGAGTCCTACGCTGGTTTGGATGACCGCGACTGCATGAAGCGATGCAAGGAGACCGCTGCCGTGGTCAACCCCGGGCAGTGCCGCTTCTATGCCTGCCCCGCCTCGAAACTGAAGTACGCAACAGCAGGCCAGTGCCAGTCCGCCTGCAGCGATCCGTGTGTCGCGCTCGCCGCCATCGTTTCCAGTGCCGACACCACAGTGGGGTGCACCAAGGAGGTTGCAAGCTTCAACCCTGGCAAGTCTGGCTAGCTCGTGCGCTGCACTTGCCATGCACAGCCTGGCCCCAATCCTGCCTCTCTCACCTGCCACTTTCATGCACACCATGCTCGGTGCGCTCCCTGCCCCACCTCAAGTCCGCCAGCAGCTGTGGCATCCATCGCAGGATCTGCCACCCTGCGCTGCCCGACCCTAGCCCAGCTGATTTCTGTGCCCTTGCCACGTGCTGTCCCGCCATGTGCCACAGTGCCGCCTACCCTTACCGTGCACCTGCCCTGCTTTTGCCTGCAACATACGCCTCAAGCCTCACCTTCCAGCGGCCAGTGTTACACAAGCCGTAACCCAAACACATGCGAGCAAGAGATGGTTGGTGGGGGTGGCTGTGTGTGATGCAAACAGTGTGCGGCATCACGTGCCGGCAGCAACGTGGAGTCGCAACAATCGGCAAGTTGCAGCTGGGCAGAGCATGCAGTGCATGGTTGGTCAGCTTAGGGGAAGTCTTGAAGGGGCAGGCATTAGCGTGTTGCGACATTTGGGAATGAGCTGAAGAACACCGGGCAATCAGTGTGGTGTCGGCCCGGCGTCAGAGCAACAAACGGCTATTAGTGCTGCTAAAGGCAGCAGCGGACAGATCCCAGGAAGAGAAGATGGGAGAGAAGGGGGATGGCTGGAGTGTGGCTAACGCAGGGGAGGCATGAAAAAGCAATAAAGAATAGCTAATGATTAGGCTAAGGGCATCGTCAAACCCCAAATTAGTTAAGCAGTTGCCAACTCAGTGAACCAGAGAGACGAGGTATGAGCGTGCGCAGAAGATGGAGGGGGCCTGTTGTGCAATGGCTGGTGCGGCGGCGGGTGCAGCAGCTGCATCAGCATGTGCATTGTGCGTAACGACACTGCCATGGCATGCAACGGTCTCCAAGCATTCACACTGCCGGTTCAGCAGCAGCCGCGCAATGCTCAGCTGCAGCAGCTGAAGTCATACCAGCCCTCCTGCGAAATGACGCCGCTGCTGCAGTATCTGACGCCCTTGGTCTCCTCAGTGGCCGAAGAGCGAGACACCTACAGCAGAGGGCAGGCCAAGCCAAGGGGCGGAGGAGTTGTGTGCCCGGTGCACCCTCTCTGGCCCACGAGCAGCCCCAGGCTGCTGCCAGGCAGCGCTCGTGGGCCCATCTCTTCTCAGCGACCTGCGGACCTGCATCATGCTAGTCCCGTCACCATTTCTTTTCTGCCTTGCCTGCACATACTCAGGCTCCCAGTCGGCAAAGAGTCCAGCCGGCTTGAAGTAGACCTGACACTTGGTGTCGCAGTTCATCAGGACCTTGGTTGCAGTGGGCTCCTGCGGTGTGGTCAAAGAAAGCATACGCAGAGGGCATACTCAGAGGGCACGAGGACCAGCTGGTGCAGCAACATATCTGCTACAGCTGAAGGCGATCATGAGCAAGGCCATTTCCTGCCTCCCAACTGCTGCTTTGTGCTCAACACCGGGTGCCTCACAAACTCGTAGGTGTCTGTAAAGCACATGACCCGGTCGTTGGCAAAGTTGTCAAGGTCAGCTGTTTGGAAGGTGGTCCCACTGCAAGGGCAGGGGGCAGAGCATGCCATTCAGGAGGGGTCAGCTGTGACAGCAGCGCCTACAACAAACACAGCGAGGCACCGGGGCCACCCCGTAAAGGCTGCTCACTCGCTGCCAGTGAGTGCCACTTGGACATAGCCATCTGTGCCAGCGCCTATGTTGCAGCTGGTTTTGATGTCGATGGTGTAGGTGTACGACTGGGAGGGGCAGCGCTCGCGCCAGGCCTGGTCGCTGCAGCTGTCAAAGGACATCTGAGCCTGGATACCAAGCGCGATGCTTGGTGCCTCCTTCACAGCCTCCAGCGACTGACAGCGGTCACCTGCCCAGTTGTCACCCAGGCAGTCCTCGTCCGACAGTACCTGAAGAGGGATGGGCAGAAGCACGTGCACCATGATGGATAGCTGGGGGGGCACTGCCTGGCTGGCGGCGCTTGGCGGAGGGCATCCAAGCACATACACGGCATATGCATCCAGCATAGGGCATGTGGTTAGGGTGAGCCAAAGGGGCGGCGTCCAGTGACCCGTGGCAATCCTAAGGCACGCACTTGAGGCAGCATGCGGCTGGCTGCTCTGATGGGAGCAGTCCCACCTGTGGGCGGGTCCCACACGAATAGGCAGGGCTTCTTGAGCATTTGGTCGCTTGCACAGCTTTGCAGCCAGCCAGCCGCACCTTTTCAATGCCGGCAAGCAGGTCGGCGTGGCAGAGACACCGTTGGCAGGGGTCAGTGGTGGACAGGCACGAGTCGTGCTCTTTGCAGCGCTCGTCAAGTGCGCTGATGGGGGTGGGGTCAGGGTCGCTGCCAGACGGGGGGCACTTCTCGCCACACCAGTTGCCGTAGTTGCACACGCCCGCCCAGTGCTGCAGCCAAGGAAAGCACAACAAGTGTGTGGGAATCTGTGTCAGTGAAGCCTGGGTAGGCCGGTAAGCAGCCGAAGCTGTAAGCGTTGCCCTGTTGCGCTGCACTGTTCTTGCACATGTGGGCCTGTTGCTGCGTCGGCACCGGATCGCTAATTAGCAGTGCCTCACCTCCGCAAGGTTCGGCAGTGCGTGGGTAAGCAGGTTGCTTAAACCGGTGACGAAGCTGTCAATGTCTTCGGTCAGGCCCTTCGTGACGATAGTGACGTTGCCGGTCGGCTTGGCCATGCTCGTCTCGATGCCACTGCAGGCAAACAGGCGGGCCAGGCATATATATGCATGCAGTGCTGGTCAATGCAATGGCTTCATCGCACTGGAGCCTGCTGAACATGCAGCACAACTTGACCAACAGTCCGAGCATGCATCACGAGGCCTGCGCAGGCAGCTCACTGCAGGTTGCGGCCCAGCGTGCGACGGGCGAGCGCGCGGGCGGCGGCGGCGGCGGCGGCGCTGTGCCCCTCAGCACGAGCTGGCGCCGCGCCGGCCGCGACCTGCGAGCAGCGGTGGGCTCTCATGGTGTCATTCAAAGCCGGACAAGAGCGGCCGCAGCCGAAGCGGCGCAGGAAGAAAGGCCCCGGTCCGCAGCTCGCGCGCACTGTGACTTCCACACTGTGTTCGGCGTAGAATTGCGCACTCAGCGAGCTGCCACAACCTTTGCACAACCATACTGCAGCCCTACGCCGCCAGGGCGGCCTTACCAAAGCGGCGCACGCGAGTGCCACCAGCAGGGCCCTCCCGGAGGAGCGAGAACGACGGGTCATCATATTCGGTGATGTTAGATGGTGCGAACAGAGCCGGGGTTGGGGTGCGGCACAAGGCAAGGCAGGGGGCCGCTGCGCACGCTGGGACTTGGCTGGACTCAGGGCGCCGGTGTATTGATGTCCCTTGCTGGCGGGCCACGAGCTTGCGCAGCTCAACCCTCTGGCTGATCAACACTCACACGGTTGTGTCACATACACAATCACAGCAACAGAAGCGGCCCCTGTGCTGTTGCCAGCCGGGCCGCCTGTACCAGGCATTGCAGCGCGAAATCAGGGGACCGAGGCTGGCGGGCACTTGCTGCCACTGCCGCCCCTGCGTCTGCGCCGCTCTCCTGCTGCTGCCGCTGCGGCTGCTGCTGCGACGGCGGTAGCTGGCCATTGGAGGTGTCTACTGCAGCTGCACTGGAGGGCTCTGCAATCGTCACTGCCGCAGCGGCTGCACGTGCTGCCGCCTGCGCAGCAGCACGGCCCGCAGCAGCAGCTGTCACTGGGCGCACCGGCTTGAAGTGCTGTGGGGGCCGCCAAGCGTCACACATGCCGAGCGCTAGCAGCAGCGAGGGTGGCACGTGCATTGCTGCACCGCTGCTGCTGCCGCTGCTGCTGCCGCTGCTGCATTCTAGCACGCTGCTGCCTGCCGCACAGAGGCCGCTGTCCGCACCATCAGGGCCGCAAGAGCTGAGAGAGGGGGTGCCGGGCCGCAGCCAGCGGTCGCCGCTGCTGGCGCTGCTGGTCCGCTCCTCTCCACCGCCATGTGTGGCACTGTCATCGGTGTGAGTGCTGCAGGAGCTGCCGCCTGCCCCAGCCGCTGCGGAATAGCCGTGCACTGGTGCTGCGGCCTTGCTGTCTGCAAGCCGCTGCTGCCGCCGGGCCAGGCTGGCCCGGCAGGAGCGGCGCCGGCCGTAAAAGGCCTGCAGCGGCTCCAGTCGGGTGCACTGCTGGCAAAAGCGCGCCAGGCCGCCGCTGCCATCTGGCACCGCCTCGGCACGAGCATGCTGCTCGCAGATGCGCTGGCGCTTGAAGAAGCGCCGCAGGTCGGTCAGGTCTGCCTGGCAGCCTGGAACCTGCAGGAAGGAAAGGCAGGGTGGTATATGGAGCAGCTGCTGGTGCGGCAGATGCTGAGCGAGCCTGCGCGCCACCCCTGCGTGGCGCGAGCGCAACCCAAAGCAGGCCCCGCAGCAGAAGGCTTGCCGTACCTGGCAGCAGCGGCCGCCGCGCATGCGCTTGCTGAACAGGTCAGAGGCGGCACTCGGTGGTGTTGGATGGGTGGGCAGACATGCTGCGGGTGCAGTGGAGGGAGCAAAGTGGGGGGTGTGCTCGCGCGATGGTACGGTGGCGCGGGCGGAGGGTCTGTACCAGCCGCCGCCCAACCCCACCCGCTGGCTCGCAGGCGCGGCGCCCGCCTCCTTCTCATCTTCAAAGCCACGGGGAGCGGCAGAAGGCAGCCATTGTCCTCACCCGACTCCACCTCGGGCGCTGCGGCCATTGCTCGCGCAAGTGCTTGGGCGTGGTTGGGCGAGAGCACCCTGTTTCATAAATGAATGACTAGATTATCGCCACTCGTCAAAGCACCGCGCTGCAATGCCAGCCACCCGCATGCAGCAGTGGAGGGCGCCGCCTGCCGCCCGCTGCCGCCGCTGCCGCCGCATGGGACCTGCCAACACACTTTCCGGGCCGATCAGCCTTGCGGCCGTTCCGATCATACCTCTAGAGTTCCGATCAGCGTCAGGCGGAGGCAGGCGGCATGTCGACAGTGGTCGCGGCGCACCCGGGCGCAGGGCGCGCAGCAGCGGCTGCCCCGCCCTCTGGAAGACTGCTCAAAGGACCACAACCGGCGGCAAGGGTGCGCACCGGCCGGCCGCCGCGCTGCAAGCAGGGCGCCAACGGCGCCGGCCGCGGCCGCACCGGCAAGCGGAATCTGCGCCGCTGCATGTTGCTGCCTCTGCGTACCTCTCACACGCACCCCGGCGCGCGATTTCATCTCCGCAGTCGACCCGCCCAGTGCGCCCCCAGCGCCGCACGCTGCCCAGCCGCTGCCAGGCGGCGCCCGCGGCGCAGCCGAGCGAGAGCTTGAAGGCGCGCATCGCAGCCAACTTTGACCAGCTGTTCGTCACGCTGGAGGGCAAGCAGTACATCTCGGTGGAGAAGGTGGGTTTTGCGGGCGGCGCGAGGTTGGGCGGAGCTGCTTTGGGTGTGCAGCAGCCGCACTGCTCACCGGCTTGCTTCGGTTTTACCGTGCACGACCTTGTGCCTGCCGGCAGCGCATGTGAATCCAGCTGCTGAGCTTGCGTGCGTTGTTTGAGCAGGTGCAAGCTGAGGCCTGTGCCTTGGCTCGCCCTTCCATGCAGCTGCTGCGCTTATGCTTCTCAGCTTGCACTGGAGCCAATCTGAAGGTTGAGTAACCAAGCCTTGCCTCTGCCCTTGTTGCGCCCGTGCTCCGTCCCTGCAGCTCCTGGACCTGTGCGCCGCCCATGGGGAGGGCCGCAAGGAGGAGCTGGCCGAGGCACTGCAGCAGGCGGTGGTCTACGCCACAGGTGGGCGCAGGCTGGTTGAATGGATGTTCTCCGTTGTTAGCCGAACGGCGACCCTGCTGGTAATGGTTGCACTCCCGCACGCTGCGCCACTGTGCAGAGCTGCGCCGACAGGGCAGCGTACAGGTCCAATGCCCTGAGACCCTCGATCCCTTGCCTGACGCGCAGAGCTGCGCCAGCAGGGCAGCGCGCAGGTGCCGAAAGCTTCAGGTCCCCCTTCCCTTGCGTGATGTGCAGAGCTGCGCCAGCAGGGCAGCGCGCCCACGCTGGCGGGCAAGCCTGTCAAGCAGGTGGCGGTGGAGCTGGTGCGCCATGTGGAGGAAAAGCACCAGGCAAGCTGTGCCCTGCATTCCTGGCACAGCGTGCCACCCTCACGCAGCGACGAATTGCTGCGAGCACCTGTTCCCTCTTCCGCTGCGAATGCATCGGCGGCTGCGGCAGTCTGCCTTCAATCCCACAGCTCATCAAGCTACCCTTGCATGCCAATCTGTGCACCCTAACCTGTGCATCACATTGCAGAAGCACCGCATGGATCTGGAGGAGATGCTGCAATACGCTAGCCACGAGCTGGAGCCGCAGGTGCGCCCTAGCTGGGAGCTTGTGCCGAGCAGCAGTGTTGAACTCGTGCTGCCGCACAAGGCCTGCTGTACCGCCTGCTGCCCTTGCCACCGCCGCTGTGCCCTGCTGCTGCTGCTCGCGGTTCTCTCTCGTCTGCATTGCAGGGGTTGATGACCACACTGTGCTGCCGCTGCTGCCCTCTGCAGGTTGGCCCCTCCCCGGCGCTCCAGCTGGCCATGCGCCAGCTGCGTGACAGGTGCACTGCTGAGGGTCACTGGCTGCCGCTGCTGCTCCTGGCCTGCTTTGAAGTGCTCACAGCGGTCTGAGCATGCTGCTTAGCACGCTGCTTGAACACACACGATCTGTGGTGCTCACCAGCTAGCCAGTCACTGAAACGGTGTTGCGCTGCAGGATTAGCGACAAGCTTGAGAAGCACGTGAACGCGGAGCGGGTGAGCGGGGGGCTGAGCTGGCGGTGTGGAAGTTTTTCATTGTACACGCAGGCAGTGTCTGCAGCTCTCATGCGACAGGCAGCAGATGTGGGCAGCAGCCGGCGGCTGCTGTTGGAGCGCCCTGCCGCGGTCATTGGCCAACCTAGTGCTGCTTGGACTGGGGGAACCAGCTTGCATAGCAGCTGCACTACTCAGTGCCGGTGCTGCTCTGCCCACCGCCGACCTTCTCCTTTTCTTTCCCTTTACAGGAGATTGACGACCTGCGCAAGTGGGTCGCAACTTCCATAGGCCGCTGGGGCCAGAGGGGGTTGGCTTCTCGGCAGCCAGAGGGGTTGGCTACTGGGCTTGCCTGCTGTCATGCCGGGCTGCTGTGTGCTGCTGTGGAGACTCGTGCTCAGCCATCGTTCCTACCTGCTTGCTTCGCTCACATGCAGGCTGGTAGATGCATCCGAGGCATCGTGAAGGCTTTGCACCCCGGCGGCCCGCAACAAGCGCATGCTGAGCTTGCAAACCATCATGCGGCATGACCATGCATGCAGCGGACTGTGGTGCTTGATGTACAGCTGCACAGGCTATCTGCTCATTTTCCGGGTATCAGCTTTCCTTGTCTGAAAATTCAGTGGCCACTCGCTTACACACATTGGATAGAGAACGCATGCTCCCTAATCAAACACAGCCTTTAGAGCTTTGCTCAAAACACATGTAACCATGCACCGCCAATGATCAGCTGAATGAGAGCTCTAGGAGCGCCCTTGCCCCTGCCGCCCCTGCATTGCTGCCGCTTTGAGCAGCACAGCGTCAAGCCGCCTCTTGCCGCAGGCTGCCACACTCCTCGCGGTGCCCGGCTGCCCAGTGACGCCGCTGGCACTCGGCGCCACAGTAGCGCACCTGCGGGATGAGTTGGAATGGTTGGGTACACAAGTGAGCAGAAGCACGGGTCTGGAGCAGCATGACCTCTCTGCTCTCACATCCCATGCATAGCCGGCAACACTGGTTGTGCAGCCACCAACCCGGTTGGCAACCAACCAACCTTGTGGCAGCCGCCGCAGCGCTTCAGCTTGCGCCCCGGCTCGGCTGCCGTGCCGCACACAGCGCAGCGCTTGGCGGCAGCTGCCGAGGCAGCCACGTCAGCACCACTGCTGTTGCCAGCAGCCCCCGTGCTAGTGGCTGCCTCGGTTGCCCTGCTGCCTGCAGCGTTGCCACCCGGGGCGGCGCCTGCAGACGCAGCGGGCAACTGCGCCCCGCTCTCTCGCTGCGCACCGCTGCCGCTTTGAGCAGCCGCCGCCTCGGCGCCGCTCCCACCTGCGGCCTGCCCAGCGGGCATGCTCTCAGCATCCAACTGGCATTCCAGCGGCCCTGAGCTGCCAGCTTGCAGCAGCTGCTCAGAAAGGCCTCCCAGCAGCCCTCCGAAGGTGATTGTGGAGCCGCCCCTGCCCAGAAACTGCGCCGCCTCCTCTTCTGACAGGGGTGCAGCGCTGATCCGCACGCCTGGGGCCACATCCAGCATGGGTATGTGCTGCGCACGCTCCCTGGCTGGCTGGCCTTGGTCGGTGGAGCTTTGGCCGGCCTCCGTGGAGTGCTGCTCTAGATCTACATATGCCTCCAGCAGGGCGCGGTTGAATGGGTCTGCTAGCAATCGGCTCATCTGCGGGGTCAACAGGGCACCCGACGCGAGCGATTCAGCTGGATGGGAGGCTGTGGAGGACGTGCTTGCATGCCGCTGTCCTGTACGGCACGGTACAGCATGCACAGCATGCTCGGCAGTGAGGCCCAGCAGCCTGCACGCCTGGAACTTGCCTGCTCAGGGGATCGGTGTGAGTTCAGCGCGTGCTGCAGCACGGGTTGACACAGCCGTGCAAGGTCGGAGAACGTCAGATTGGGTGCCACTGGTGGCGCCGCCGCCGCTGCAGTGCCAGAGGCGGCGGCTGCCTCAGCCAGCCCGACCAGCTCGCTCCGTTCCACAACTCCTGCACGGCAAGAGGGCACGGTGTCCAAACACAAGTGGGCAGGCAGCAGCATGGTTCAAGCAATGCCTGCTACGTTACACGCCCCAAAGGTCTTGAAGCAGCCTCTCAGTCGTTGAACAACCCACTAGAACAGTTCCAAGCAACCGCCATTTGAGCGCACCTGCGGTGCTGACGCCGCGCTCGTGCAGGTAGCGGCGCAGCTCCCCCACCCGCCACCCGCTGAAGTCTGGCGCCGCTTCTGATCCAGAGAACATGGTGGAAAGAGAGCCTGCTGTGAGGGTCAAATAGCCGTCGGTGGAAGCCTGTAGGCACGGGGCAGCACAAGGAGGAGGTGTCGAAGTCGAGCGGATCCGAGCAAGTTGGCGGCGGCGCGGACGGCGGCGGCAGTCGTGGGGCGAGCGCTTCAGGCCGTGGCCCCTCGCCTGCTGGTGCTAGGTTGGTTGCCAGCGCAATGGCAGGCGGCTGGCCTCGATTCTGGGCGCCTGAAGCTGGGTGGGGTCTGGGAAGGGCGGACGAGCAGCGGGCCTCTGCGCCCCTGGCTGTCACAGGGGAGCTCAGCAGGATCACACACAGCAGTGGGCAGGCCTTGTGCAGCCAGTAGCGGCACAGCAGGCGGCGTGATGGGTGGCGGCAGCGGCCGCCTGCCTCGGCATGCCGTGCAAGCGCTGCTGGAGGCTTTGGATAGCTGCTTTGTTTCAACGCTTCAGAAATGGTGAGCCACATTGCTGAATCAAGGCGCAACAAGCCTTGTGAATGATATGGGTCTCACGCCGCCTGCTGCTGCAACCGCCGGCATTCCTCGCGGTGCCCACCCGTCCAGTGCCGGCTCTGGCACTCCACCCCGCAATAGTGCACACTCCTGCAGCCGCCACAGCGCTTGAGCTTGTGCCCCGGCTCAGGCACCTTGCTGCACACAGCGCAGCGCTTGGCTGCAGCCGCTGGTGGCGCCCCGCCAGCCGCCTCACTGCCGCCGGCTCCCCTGTTGCTGCCTCTGCTGCTTCCTGCAGCACTGTGGGTCCCAGTTGAAGGGCCAGTGCCGTTGCTGTGACTGGCTGGCAGTGCTGCGGCAGCTGAGCTGCTGCTCGCGGCCCCGCTCCCGCCACCACGGCTGGCATCATCTGCTGCCGCCTGTGCATCGTTCCCACTCCTGCTTCCGCCGTCGCTCCCGACCGCAAACTTGCCATCAGCTCCGAACGCAAGGACGCCCGGAGCAACTTGCAGGCGCTCCACCCCTTGGGGAAGCGGCGTCCCCAGGAATGAGTGCGCCGCCATTGCATCCAGCGCGGCTCGGTTGGCAGGGTCTGCCATTGAGCGCTCTACCTGCAGAGCAGTGAGGTGCATCCAGGAGAGGGGTGCACCTAAGGCACTGCATAGGGGCATGCAGCGGCAGTGGGGAGCTGCGAGGCAGATGCTCAGCCAGCCGTTTCATGCATGGCACTGGCGCCGCATTCCCTGGGCATGCGAATCGGGCCCGGGCCAGCACCCGCCTCTTCCACGCACTGCCCAGCACCCACCTCATCCATGTATCGCCCTCGGTTTGGCCCTCGGCGCAGGGCTTCCAGCAAGTTGGCTGCAAACGACTCTGTCGGCTGGCTTGGCCGGTCCGCCCCCTGCTGCCCGCCCGCAGCAGGCTGCTCGCCTGGCGGCGCGGCAGTGACAGCAGCACCGAGGGCTGCTTCTGCCAGTGCAACTAGTTCGCTCCGTTCCACCGCTCCTGCATGGGATGGCGGGGCCGAGAGAGAGGGAGCGAGCGAGTGACCTGCACGCAGCCATGCCAAGTGTGGCTGCCAACAGCGGTTGGCATTCTCCTCTGCAGTGCGGAGCCATGTGCTGTGCAATCTGGTCGCTGGGAAGCGCCGTACTGCCTCACCCCCTCCCGCTCACTGCGCAAGCGCACCGGCGGTGCTGACGCCGCGCTCGTGCAGGTAGCGGCGCAGCTCCCCCACCCGCCACCCGCTGAAGTCTGGTGCCGCTTCTGATCCAGAAGGCATGGTGCAGCTAACGAGCCTAGGCTGCAGACACGAGAGGCACGGCAATCATGTGGTGCGTTGCTAGCCGGTGGTGGCGGCGGCGGCGGCGGCGACGCAGGAGAGCGGCAGGGCCAGGTGACGACTTCAGGGCCTCGCCTGCGCAATTTGCCTGCGGAAGCGCTCGCAAGTAATGTCCGGCTATCGGCGCTCTAGCCGGGCTGCTGGTCCGTGGGGTTGGATTGGGGAGTTCGTGAGCAGCCCTCGAGAGCAAATGGCGGGCCGTCGATTTGTTGAGTAGGGTGTGAAATGCAATCTGGAGCAGGAGCTGTATGGTTTGGAGTCTGCCGCGGCGCGGCGGTGGTCATGCACAGGCGGCGGCAGCGGGGGCAGCAGCCAGCGCAGCTTGTCGTAACAGCGGGAACCACACTGCAGGTCTTAGGGCCGGAAACGTAGCCGCGGTGCGTTGAAAGGTCTGGAGTGACGTGACCCAATGGCAGGGCGCTTTCCACAGGGGGCCAGCCCCGGACCGGCGGCGCGCGGCGTGCGGCATGCTGGGCAAACCCTGGCTATGGCAGGATCTCGGGCGATGCGTGCCCCTGCTCTGTTCACGAACGCATCTGGAGCATTCGCAAGGCGGCCGGGGCCCCACAAAGCCCGAAGCGCCGGTGTCGGCGTTTTAAGCGGCTCCCCTCGCGCTTGCTCGCCCGCATCGCATGACCATGGCGCGCATCGGCATGTTTGCCGTGCTCGCTGCAGCTGGTGAGCACCCGGCAGCTCGAGCTGTCCAAGCTCGCGCAGACCTTCTCCCCCGTGCAGCTCCCGGTCGTCAGGCGCACCCCATACATGCACCCAAACCTTGAGATCGTTTTGCCGTAACCTCGCCGGCCGCCGCTCAGGGCGGCTCCCGCCCCTGCCGCCGCCCCTTCCCGCTGGCGCCTTGCGCAAGGCTTTGCCCCGCATCCCGCGTGCTTGCTGTCCCCTGCACCAGCGACCCATCTGCCTGGCACGCTGCTTCCCACTCCGTGCAGCGCTGGCCCTGGCCGCCAGGCCGGCAGCCAGCGAGGAGCTTGGCCCGCTCTGCGCCGGCTTGGCCCAGCAGTTGGGCTTTGACCCCAAGCTGGTGGGCAGCTTCATCGACTCCCAGCCCGTCATCCCTTCCCGCGGCTTCTGCCCCTGGTATGCCCAGCATGGGGCATGAACTTGCAGCCATCACCTGTGCGCGTGTGTGGGCAGCCAGACGCCGACGCGCGAGCCCATGCAGCGGCGTGGGGCGCGCGCGACGCAGGCGGGCTGTGCAGGACTGGTGCAGGCGCCCATACTGTGGCTTGCTTGTTAACATGCATTGATGTGTTGCCCCCTGCAGGCTTACTCAGAACCTGACTGAGACGCAGGCGTGCGACCTGCTGAGCCTGGTCCAGTTTGGGTGAGGCGGCAAGAAAGCAGAGGCGCACGCGCAGCTTGGGGGGCGGTCGGGTGCTAACTGCGGGCATAGCAGCTGGTTCTAGCTGCGGGCATTGCTGCTGCGCCGCTGTGTGGCAGTGCAGCGTGTGCAGGCATGGGCATGCTTCCGTCCAGCTGCTGAGTGACACTGCCATTGCCCATATGGAATGATCTGTGCCGGCTGCTGTGCACGCTGTGGTCTGCAGGCTGACTGGCGGCGGCGAGCTGGCACCCCCCGAGTGTGACTTGAACTTCACCATGACGTACCAGGTGTGCCGCAATGCTGCATGCGACACATTGCACTTGTCAGCTGCCCATGCATGGTCTGCAGCGAGATGCAGTGGCTGGGTGAGCACTATGCTGCCGCATGCCAGGCACTGCAGCTGTCCGAGGACAGCGAGTGTCCGTGGCAGCCTGGGCAGCACGCGTGCGTGCATGCAAACCAGCCCCGCCGTTGCCATTCCTCGCAAATTCCGTCCGTGCAGGTTGCGCCCACTGGCAACCTGACCCGCCTGGCCGACCGGCGGCCCGTGCCCACTGCCTTCAGCGACACACAGGCAATGTTTGAGGAGGAGGGTGCCGCCTACTACTGGCTGTGAGTTTTTATTATCCCTCTTGTGAGCTATGATCAGCCTTGGGTGATTGTGTGGCTGTGTGAAGGTTCAACGCCCAAGTGTGGAGGCATGTGTGCAAGCTGGACGGGCGCATTTACCTGGTGCCGCGGCCGCCCACACAGCCGCACAGCTGTAGATCGCTTCTTATTGTTGTTGGTGCTGTTACTCGTGACTGTGCTGAGGGCATCGCATGTTGTAGTAACGTCCCGGTCCCTCGCCTGCCCCAGCCAGCTCAGCCCTCCCATTCCCACCTGTTTACTCTCTCCC